>JALIZH010018467.1:0-44157 GCA_030522465.1 Rhipicephalus appendiculatus
TATTTGAATATGTGTTAAATGGTGGTGATGATAGTGCATTTGTATTTTTCTTGCTGAGGGACAGCTTTACTTTCATCTTTTATTTCTCCTGTTAGCTGTTGTAGTATTCCTCGTTTATTTATCATTTGTATATATACAGGGTGTTTCAAGAAATCTGTCCACTATTTTTTTAAAAAATCAGGAAAATACGGTATTTGCTCGCTGTCTTCACAATTGCTTTTCTGTAGCGACAGGCATCTTAAGATGGTTGAAGACATGATTGGGACAATAATTAAAAAAGTTAAATTAATTCACTTTTTTAATTAGTGGAGTTAGGGGTTAAGTTCAATGGGAAAAGTGAAGTCCCTTCATGCGAAAAACCTATTTCAGCTTTGAGATTTCCGAAAAAGCGGCCTCTATGAATAATTGCGAAGTAATGAAGTTCTCCCAAGTTCAGCGGCGAAAGCGAAACCGAAACGCGGGAAGAGCGCGACTGCCACATTCGTCTGGGACGTCCAGAATGAGTGAACGTCATTATATCAACCATCAACCGGCTTCTTGGGTGTGAGTGTGTGGGTTTGCGCTTGCAGTAGTAGCACGCATGACGCAGCCATACGTTAACGAACGGGGAAGAACTGCACCTCTGTAACCGTTGTCTTGAACGGTGACGTCATTCTAGTCGTCTGCTTGTTGCGCTCATCGACGCTTGGGTTTCGGTTTCGCCATTGAATTTGCCTGAATTTCATTACGCCACAATAATTGATAGAGGTCGCTTTTTTCGGAAATCTCAAAGCTGAAATGGGTTCTTCGCATGAAGGACTTCAATTCTCCCCATTGACTTAACCACCTAACTCCGCTAATTAAAAAGTTAATTAATTTATCTTTCTTAATTACTGTCCCAAATGATGTCTTCAAGCATCTCAAGATGCCTGCCGCTACAGAAAAAAGCATATGTAAGGACAGCGAGCAAATACCGCATTTCGCTGATTTTTTAAAAAATAGTGGACATTTCTTTGAAACACCCTGTATATTTTTTTGTATATCTCTATGTGTTGTCGAGCTGTAAGTGCCTCACGAAGAGTGGGCCAAGTCAGGAGACACACTCTCCTTTTGTCCCCTTAATGGGCATTTTGTGAAAATGCCAAAATAAATGAAATGAAATGAAATCGTAGCTACTGGAAACAAAAAGTCGGCCGCAATGGCGAATTGTTAGTAGCTTTTGTCGCGGCCGCGCGTATGACGCGGTGTTCCCGTCAGATGGCTATTCTTTTTTGTTGCTCGCGTGGAATGCGGCCACTGGCATGCTTTCAGGGAAGTGGCACGATGGATTGTCTTGCATTGCGTTTGGGCGTCTTTAGACGAACGTCGAGATTCTCCTCACGTTCACGCCGCAACTGTGGTCGTGTACAAAGGGGTAACAGTGCCCACTCGAGTTCGGAGTGGCTTGGAATAACGACTCCACACTCGCTTTCAGGAGTGCAAGCGGAAAAAAAAAAAGAAAGAAAGAAAGAAAGAAACGCAGAAACCGTGCCATGGCCACGCGAAATGGTGACAAGCAGCATGTAAATGACCCGTGCAGCGCGCTTTGAAAAAAAAAAGAAAAAAAGACGAAAGCACCGCAAGTGTCGAGGACCATCGGTCACTGCACTTACACTGTCGACTTGTATCGCCATTATGATTTCTTTCTTTTTTATTGCCGCGCCGATTCGCAAATGGGACCCCGTCGCCACGGGCTCTTTGGTTTCATAGGCGGCTCACGCGCTGCTCTCAGCACTGTCCCTCTTTCCGTCGCTCTCCTGTGCGTACTTGGCTTCCATACGGCCCTATCCATGGAAACGTCCTTGCCATGCCCCCCCCGCGCTGTTTGCTTCTCGCGTCCACTGCGTGCGCCACGTTTGTTGTGTCCCCTCGAGGTCGGCACGCAGAGTAGGGGAGGGGAGTGTCCGTTGCGAGCTGTCTCTCCACACCCCACTGGGCCGAGGGCGTTTTAATGGCTGGCCGCGTAATTGAAACGGTCAGCGCTGCGCTGCGGGGTGCCATGCGCGTGCGAGGCAGAGGAATGGTTGAGCCGTCTAATCAACTAGAGCAACGGAGAGAAGAAAGATGGTTATGACTCGTTGATCCGTTGATGGTTGCTTTTTACGGTCGCGGTTGTTGATCGTCGCGCGTAATTAGAGCGAGCGCGCTGCCTCTTTGCTCGTGTCGCCCTTGTTTGTCGCTTGTTTGCCGCCGACGACCGCTCTCTTAGCAGCAACTGTCATTCTTCACCACGTGCTTAATGGGTGCGGTATTCTGACGCTCTATTTTTCTGTAGCTTAACCGCTGACAGTACACTTAAAACAGTACAATCAACGTCCCCATACCCTCATCGGCTGCATTATCTGCCGCTTTTCATGAAGGTAGAGGTAGTGACGTTCTTGTATTCCGAGAGTATGCGGTCGAGCACCTCTTGCTTTAAGAATATCCAAGAAAAGTTCTTCCGAAAAAAGCAAAGTCGGTGGTCCTGTTTCAAATTAAGATATATTGGACGCATACGATATCGGAGCGTAACTTATCTGCCAAGTAACCGTGATGATGATCAATGGAATTTAATTCATTGAGTTCATTGAGCTATTAAGAGCAGCTGCTATTCACAGTAAACCACTTTACACTCTTAAGGGGTTTTGCAGTGTTCATATAACTACACCTTAGGAAGAAGGCGTTTTCGCACCCTTATCATCAAGTGTTGCCAATGGCCTAAACACCCGTTATCACTGAAAAACCGTGAAAGATAATGTCAACCAGTCAGGGAAAACGCAATTACAGATGACATCAGCATAAAAGGTGCACGTACGCGCCCAACCACACACACAACGTAGCATATATATTGTAAGATACCGCATGGACGGCAATGCTCGCACTACACAGCTCTACACCGACCATCTCGTATATATACACACACAATATATTTATACACACATACTATATATACGTGATGGTCGCCATCTTGTACGCATGAACCTCCGGATCATGCGTAGAGAAGACGGTGAATTTGACAGTATATATATATATATATACGGCGACGTGCGTCATGAAATAGATCGTCTGGTATTCGAGAGTGTCATGTATGCTCGTGTGATCAGCCACCCCCCCTCCCCCTTCCCACGCATTTTCGAAAGTGCCTGCGCGGAAGAGTCGGGATGAAAAGTTTGTGCCACACCCGCTGTGTTATAGCCTAGCAGTAGCGGTAAAGATGCCGTGCTTATTCATAAGGATTGCGGGTTCGATCGCCGGCGACGGCGGTTGTAGTTTAGATTGGGGCGAAAAAAAAAATTCAACCAGCTTCGCACCCATGAAACATCGAAGCTGGTGGCGTCCCCCTTCGTCAGCTGGGCTAACGCATTTCTATGTTTTGCAAGTCTTTCACATGTGTAAATAATAATAGCCTGGGTTTAACGTCCCAAAACCACGATATGATTATGAGAGACGCCGTAGTGTAGGGCTCCGGAAATTTCTAGCATCTGGGGTTCTTTAAACGTGCACCTAAATGTAAGCACACGGGCTTATAGCATTTTCGCCTCCATCGAAAATGCGGCCACCGTGGTCGGAATTCGATCTTGCGACCTGCGGGTCAGCACTCAAGCACCATAACCACTAGACCACCACGGCGGGTTTTCACATATGTTGTATCACTGCTCTGTATTAAACACTCTTTGTTAAGCTTTGAGGTGGCAGTGTAGCCACCACCTTTTATAATCACAAAAAGCATCACGTGACAGCGGTGTGACTACAGTAACGCGCACGCCATTTGTCGGGATGGCCGTTGTCTTCTTCCTTTTTAGCGGAAGTCGTGTGTAGTGGGATTTAGGCAATGTCTGTGGCGCATACGCGTTTATGATGTTCATAAGTGTTACCACGGATCCCGGAAATGAAAGACTCGATCAAGAACAACTTCTCTGTAAAAACAAAAAGACAGAGAGAGAGATAGAAAGAAGAAAGAAAACGTGCTTAGATTCAGGAGCACCGCTGTAAAAAGAAAAAGAAAAAAAACGCATTTAGATTTAGGTGCACCTTATAGAAAAAAAACCCGTATGGTCAGAAATTGATCCGGCGCCCCGCGGTACACGGCGTGCCTCGTAATCATACCGTGGTTTTGACACGTGAAGCACCAGAATTTGATATGATTTCTTTCTACGCTGTATTACTTAGCAGGGAGTCTTTCCGTCCGGCAATAAGAAGCAGGGACATAGCGTATGCCGGAACTTCAAATACTTAACATTTGCATTACGCCGCAGCCCATTTTAAGTCCTCCGGCTGTTTGTAAATCGTTTATAAAGCTTTTTCGCACAATTATATTTATCTCTCTCTCGACCGGTACAGCTCGTGCAGCTCCGTGATTATCTATCGTGCGAAATCGAGGCCGCAACACAAATAACACTGCGGCAGCGGACGCGTGCTTATGAAAGCGATAAACAAAAATAAATAACATAACGATCGCGATTGAATATTCCAGGGTCACAAAGCGTACACGCGTGCAGCGCGCACTAAATCTAAAACCGTTGTGGTCGCGTGCCAGGCACAACGACCGTTCGCAATGCAGCGTGCGCCGTTCATTCCTTGTGGCAGCTATCTGTGCGTTCGTTGTACCACCGAGTGCTTCGCTCGGGTGCTCGCGTGAGCAGGCACTCGAGCATGTAAGGGGGGTTCACGTTGAGATACGGGGTAAGGGGGGTGGAAGCGCTAGCTGTATACCGTACTTGCTCGAATGTAGTAGGGTCCTTTAGCAAGTTACGGAAATACGGTACGCAAATACGGTAAGGCAGTACGGCAGCTCCTTCTTTCCAGTGACAGTGCGTCCCCCGGACGACAGGTTTCTCGGTAACAATGCGTAGGCTGACAGGCCACAGGGAAGCGTGACAACCCCACAGTAATTTTTGAAAGAGCTTTTGTGTTGTTGGGGTGCCTTCACTGGTAAAAGGTCAACAACCGGGAAAGGAGGAGCGGTACGGTAATACCGTACCGTATTTGCGTACCGTATTTCCGTAAATTGCTAAAAGACCCTGATATTGTCACGCGCGTTTGTTGTTTCAATTTTGCTGTATTTGGTTTACGCCCACAAATCCTGTCAGCAATGCTCGGCGCACACCGCGACTCAGTGTTCGAGAAGCTTCACGACTGTAGTAGATAATTTTGTTAAGATTGCGCGCAAGACGCGAACACTCAAGCTTATTCCAGAGCTTGCGCGACCACCAGTGATAAGACTGGAAAGTTCGACGCCTGGTGTATAAAACACGTCCCAAGGGTGATCAGTTTTTCGACGACTGACGCTTTGTGCGCCGATATCAGTGTACAGCATGCATTGCTTGCTGTAATTTGAGTTTCAGTTTCGCGGCCACAAGTTCGGCCAAATAAAGGGTTTCACCTTGAAGACGCCGACTGCTGCCTTCGTCAGCGTCACGACCACGTGGCAATATAATCGGGGCTTTTGCATCCCGAAACCACAATATGATTATGAGAGACGCTGTAGAGGAGGGCGCCGGAAATTTCGGCTATTTGGTGTTCTTTAACCTGCACTGACATCGCACAGTATACACGGGCCTCCACCATTTCGCCTCCACCGAAATGTGACCGCCGCGGCCGGGATCGAACCCGCGACTTTCGGGTCAGCAGCCGAGCACCGTAACCGCTACGCGACCGCTACGGGCTTTACTCGAATGTAACACGAGTTCTTTTTCAGATTTTCGCTGTCGAACCTCGCGTCACTATCGAACACCGAAATAACTATTTGTTCTTCCTGGACGCATTGAAAAGTCACCCCATGGCGTTACATATCCGTGGTCGCGCTATAGTCGAATAAATACGGTAATCGCTTGACGTCTGAAATCGGTCGGTTGGCGGCGGCAGCTGCCGACGTGCGCGCGTATAAACTCTGATTGGTTGTTCTCGGCCCGCATACGCTCGTACGCGTCCGTAATCGTTTTCGAATTGCCAGGAAATCCGCTCGCGTGGCCGCGGCGCTTCGAGCGCTGAATGGCGGAGAATATATATTTTCTAGTCGTGTAATGTGCGCTTTACGCCTTTATCAACCTTGCCTGTCCGGTCGGGAAAAACATACTTAGTGGGCGGTGGAATAGTGCAGTTCGACTGACCTTCGGAGACTAAGGCGGAGGTATAAAAGTGGCGGCTGACGTCTTCCGAGTGCGTCTGTAGTTGTAAATGTCATCGCGTAAACAGGGCTTCCTTATGTATTATGATAATAATATTTCGAACATCTCAAAACCACGATATGATTATGAGGGACGCTGTAGTGGAGGGTTGCGGATATTTTTTAGTGCTCCTGAACGTGCACTCACATTGCACAGTACACGGGCCTCTAGCATGTCGCCCATCGAAGTGTGACCGACGCGTCTGGGATTGAACCCGTGACCTTATACCGCGGCAGACTGCTCTATTTGAGTTAAGCGCTGCGACTTCCGCGATTCCATATGAACATGAAAGCATCCAGGTGCGCTTTGGGTGTATTCGTATACTATTTGGCACGGCGTTAATATTGTTACGAGACATGGTGCATGAGCCCGCCGTGACAGACGAAGGGACGAAGGGAAGAGGCTGGTGTGCCGCGCGAGATTCTGGCAGCTATTCGGCGGCAGCTATCCGGCACTCGTAAATATTGTAAATACACTCGCTTTTGTCTTTCTTGCGTATTCGTGATCCCCGTGACAATTTGGTGGAGGTGCGGGCCCGTCGTGACAATATTTTCATGTTTACATACTACTTGTAATCAGTTCTCGAAACTCTGTCTTGCCTGCAGTATCGACCAATCATGCATCCATTGATGAACGCGAAAAAACGAACAAACAAACAAACGAAGTCATATACCCCGAGTGTATACTGGTGCAGTTCGGCATTAGGGGCTTATTGTTGTCGCATGAATGCGCCTATCATGCACGTCGGGCGCACAGCTTTCCGCGCGCCATGTCGTTACCGAGACGGAAGTCCAGGCGACGGACCGAAATTGCGCAACGTTTCCTTTATTGTCGGGCACCTTGGTAATCGCCTTCCAGAAGAACCCTTCGTGTACACTGTGTGTAGCAACTTTGCGCCACCAAAACTCGGAAATCGATGTTGCTGTCTCTTTCGTTTCTTTTCACATGTATACTTACAGCGAGCGGCCTCCCGCTCGCGGCAACGGACGAACGTGCACATCCGCCAGAAAATGAGATTTCTTCATGGCGTCGACAGCGGCCCGAATTACGCTCTGCTAAGGTGGTTGCCGCACCGGAAGTGCACACGGGGAAGAGAGAGAAAAAGCAAAGAAATACCCGAGAGAGCGTGCTAACTCTTTTTTTAGTGATGGTCCTATATATATACAGATAAAAACTGATAATAAATAGAAGCTACATCCCCTGGTCTGCGGCGCGCCTTCCATAGCTGGCTTGTACCCGTCAAGGCGGTCTATTGGTTACGGTGCTCGACTGCTGACCTGCAGGTCACTGGAACGAATCCCGGCCGCGCTGACCGCATTTCCGATGGATGCGAAAATGTGGCAGGTCCTTATTTAAGTGCACGTTAAAGAACCCTTGCAGTTGGCCGAGATTTCCTGAGCCCTCCCCCATGGCGTCCCTGATAATCATATCGTGGTCTCGGGACGTTAAACCCCAACTATTATTATTATAGATGGCTCGCACTGACGTCACTGAAACACCCACGTTGGAGCCCCAACGTGGAGGACGCGAATATTGTGATGTCACGGTAGTGTTATCGGCAAATCAAATGCTGCTTCCTTCGTTATTCATGCACAGAGGCCTAATAACGTTCTAGCAACGTCGTTATCACACTGAAGCAGGCGCAATGCCGCGTGATTATAGTGCCTTCACGCCATTAAGCCACCATGTTGGAGCCATGTTGGAGCCACGTGCAAGCTACCAGTCGCAGGCAAGAGAGTCGGGCAAAGTGTTTTCCGTTCGAGCAGTCAATACTTTTTATCTGCTTATGTAAATGGTACGCATTTCAGCAATTAAACTTTCGTCGTCCCTATAGCCAAGATAGTACGCTCACTTGAGCAGTGATGTCCCGCCACGGTGGTCTACTGGTTATGGCACTCGACTGCTGACCCGAAGGTCGCGGGATCGAATCCCGGCCGCGGCGGCTGCATTTTCGATGGAGGCGAAAATGCTTGAGGCCCGTGTACTTAGATTTAGGTGCACGTTAAAGAACCCCAGGCGGTCTAAATTTCCGGAGCCCTCCACTACGGCGTCTCTCATAATCATATCGTGGTTTTGGGACGTTAAGCCCCAGATATTATTATTATTACACTTGAGCAGTGATGTCGGAATCTCTCATCAAATTCGTCAGGAAGATCAATTTTTCGACCTAAAAGCTTTGACAAGAACATGCAAAAAAGTACCTGCAAGGAACAGAACGTGCTTGACGCCACGGAATTGACCAAACGCAATGGGTAGCGGGCATTTACGCAAATTATCGCTGGCTGACACAGCGAGGGCTGCGGCCGGAGCTTATACTTATTCTTAGCAATAATATATCTGAGGTTTTACGTCCCAAAACCACGATATGATTATGAGAGACGCTGTAGTGGAGTGCTACGGAAATGCTGACCACCTGGTGTTCTTTAACGTGCACTGACATCGCAGAGTGCACGGGCCTCCACATTTCGCCTGCATCGAAATGCGACCGCCGCGTCCGGGATCGAACCCGCGACTTTCGGGTCAGCAGCCGAGTGCCGTAACCACTGATGCACCGTGACGGACTTTATTTATCCTTAGGTTGCAAGGTATACTGCTGAGTATAGTACAGGGGTCTGCGAAACACGCGGCCCGCGGACCTTTTTTAGCGGCCTGCCCCTCACGTGACTGTCTTCGTCCCAGATCGTTCCTTATTTTCGTAATAGGCATCCCATGCGGTCACCTTGTGCTGAAACATAACCGTGGAACAAAAGCTATGTGTCAGAATCGGCGTCCATACTTCAGTCATTCTGGAGATGACATGTTCCTGGAAACCTGACGCCTTGTCCCTTTGAGAAATCGCATGGAAACCCACACAAGAGATATCAGAAAGGCCCTCTTTTAAATGTCACTGTTACCGTTTTTATGCCCTTACAACTCATGTGGAGCGTACAGAAACTTGAGGAAAACATAACATAAGGATAAAGTTGGTTTGTGAATGCAGGCCTAAATTTCACGACTGCGCGCGCCCCGCTAGCTAACGCATAACTGCCCCTTCCGCGGGAGCAGCAACGGTGTGTGATGGCCGCGGACGCCGCAAGCGGACGGCGAAGCACATTTGCACGCCGAACCCGCAGCCGGTTCTTTAACGGTAAAGCGGGCGCAAAATTAGCGCGGCCAGCTTGCCCGAGGCCCTTCGTGCGCCTCTCCGTATACCTGCTGTGCGTTCGGCGTGTTTTTCGGGCGCGACCCCGTTCGCTCCTGCGGGACGCTGAGGGGGGAAGGTGCGGGCAGGGAGCTTCGTTCGTTTACGCAAGCCCACATGATGTGGGCTGACGGTGCAGGCTGAGAGAGATACCCGTATGTGTGTGTGTGTATCGATCGATGATACTATACGTGCGCGCGGTTGACCGGGTCGAACTGCGCAGCGGGAATGTGTTTATCCACCTATACCCTCTCTCTCTCGTGGCATGGCTGCCGCTCTCGCACCTCTCGACCTCTGCTCTCAGATTGACGTCACTGAAGAGTTCGCAATTGCGTGGGGGTACGCGGGGGGTCGTCGAGGGGGTAATCCGATTAACGGGATTAGTCGCGGTGCATTCGGTATCGAAATAGTCTTATATCCTTTGGGGCTTACGGTTCTCAAAGCGGCCGCCTTTCGTGCGTATCATTTTCTTAATGCGTTTAATAAAGTCATTTAGTGAGGCTATTGCAGGATTCTGTTAACGCTGTGCACCCGATATTCTTTTTGGGTCGCGAACTAAGTGTGAGCGTGAAGATGGCGTATCGTTCCCGAATGAGAAGTGTAACGAGCGCACAGTATACTAATGCACGCAAGACATATGACATTTACCGTTTCGGTACAGGTTGCCCCCATAGGATTAAAGAAATTGTGTTGGAGTGTATGTGACACTTAAGCAGACTCATCAGTTATGGAAAAGCAGTAATTAAGTTATCCTTGCTGTAACGAGTAATGAAATGATTTACTTTTGTGGGCTGGTAATTTAGTAATGAATTACTTCGAGCGAGTAATTTCAATAACTTACTCATTAATTTCACAATTACTTCTGGCCAAAATTTGGCATGTTCGCTTCCTTTATGGCGTGAAAAATTGACCGAAAAAGGAACCAAAACTAACAAAGACAAGCTAATCTGACTGCCAAACCTCAAGCATGGCAAGTTGTACAAAGATCTTCGAAGTTTCGAATATATGTGTTGTATTAATAAAGTGTACACGAGTTATTCATGAATGACGAATGTTTTGTAAATTTCAAGGTAACTTCGTTAGTTTTCCAAATTAATAGTATGTAGTGTCATTACTTTTGGACAGGTGTAATTTTAACGTAACTAGCTCTTAAAATTTTTGAAAAGTAATTGCTAGTGTAAATTAATTACTTTTAGGAGTGATTTCGCCATCCCTGCTCTGAAGATACAGCAGTTGTACGCTTGTATGTTGGAACTTTGTGGAAGGTGATCATGGAATGCCGCCTTATAAGTTATAATGGACGCTTGACTGCGATGGGCTCTTTCCGGCCTCGAACTTGCGAGCTCGAAGCTTCGTTTGCGATGGTTCGAGAGCAGGGTGCGCATTAACGTTTCGACCACTCCCATACGTATTCCGGGTGGCAGAAAGCTTTCTGGAGACCTCCACAGGGACATCATGTAACAGCTATGCATTAAGTCGGTCAGCATTATCTGTTTAACGAGGGCAGTACTGCGCCGTAGTTGGTCAGTTTCTGGTAGTCAGATTAGTACTCTTATCGGCGATTTCCAGCTCGTGGAGCTTCCTGAGAGGCGCCATTTTACTCCGGTGCTTTGGAATATACGTTAGATGACTCCGATTACGAAACTATGGAGGCCGGGAGGGACCGGAAAGCGTATACTGAAGTGAATGAAGATGGTATGTTGGGTGACGTGACACTGACGTCAAACGCGTAACGGCGTCGCTACGAGATTCAAGGGAGCTTGGTGGCAAACTGCTGGATTTAAAGGGGTGGTGCCACCAAATTTGTGGCTTGCGCGTTCTTCGCTGCAAGCGTTTCTTATAGCTCTAGGAAGCATGATACACGCACCAAGATTCACGTATTCTCGCTAAATAATTTAATACCACCTTATTTATGCTGACAACTTTCGGTTTCGGTTTCCGGGCTCCAAGTTGTGCAGTGACGTAGAAGTGTAGTAGGCTTGGTCACGTGACCATACAAGGCTCGCGCGAAGATGGGCAGCACTTAGCCAGGAAACGATCGAAACTCGGCAAATGCTGTAGCAACCGATGCTTTGCCGGTACGTACGTTCTGGAGGTAACGGAGGTCCCAAGGACACTCACGTCACTACAGATGTGGTGTGACGTCACTACAACTTTCGTTCTCCTTCCCATAGAGCTACGTCAGTTTTGATGCGCTAGCGATGCGAATCGATCGGGACAATGAGCATTTATGTACACTTTGGAAGTGAATTAAAATATATTCTAAGCGTTTGCTGCGTCCGACCCTTCGTGTGGAGTGTCCTTGCTTACAGAGGAAACCCACTACAGGCTTGTTATAGACTAACAATTTGATGACACCACCCCTTTAAGCTTTTGTTATGACCCAAACTAAAATACATTGTCGTCCGCCGCGGTGGAGCAGTGGTTATGGTGCTCGGCTGCTTACCCGACGGTCGCGGGTTCGATCCAGGCCGCGGTGATCGCATTTTGATGGAGGCTTAATGCTAGAGGCCCGTGTACTGTGTGACGTCAGTGCACGCTGAAGAAAAACAGGTGGTCGAAATTCCCGGAGTCCTTCACTACGGCGTCTCTCATTATCACATCGTGGCCTTGGGTTACGTAAAAACCCAGATATTATGATTGAGATACATTCTGAAATAGCAGTTCGAGGGTTCGGACTTCGATGTTTCCATTCGTGGTTCGTGCAGCGTCGTAAACGTTCCGTGAACAATGACACAAAAGCGTGCGCCGATTGCTCGATTGTCTATCGCCACTCCGGTTTTTCCGCGTGTTACATGAGCGCGGGTGCGTGACGGGCAGCTGCCTCATAGTCGCCCTGTGTGGTTGTGCATAGTGGGCGTGTCCGGACACGTCGATTACGGGTGCAGATAGGGGCGCGTCCGCCCCGATTGCTTCCTCCTCGTGCGCGGCGGCGGCTTGCTTCCCCTTCCTGCAGGCTGGAAGGACGCGCGACACGTTCCGGCGGAGGCGGCGGCGGTGCCCGACTGCTGCTGCTGTTGACCTTTCTTTCGTGCTGGTTCCGATACTTTCACCTCCGGCATGCCGTTGCGTGGCTGGGATTCAAGAAACAGGCAATGAAGGGAAAGCTACGGGGGCGGAGCTACTGCGCATGTACTCCTCCGCGAAGTAGTCCGGTTCGGCTCGCGTTCGAATGACGGCCGTGTTCGAATAATAACATTGCACACCATTAGCATCGTTTCCTTAGACAGCCATTTGTGAGGGAAATTCGTCGCAAGCTCCTTAAGGCCTGACCACACGTGCGCGTTGCAGCGTGTCAGCGCGTGGATTTTTGACGCGGCGTCGCGCCCTCTCTCTATGGAGAGAGAAGGCGCCCGGCTACGCGAAGCTGCGCGCCCTTTCTCTCTAATGAGGAGAGGGCGCGACGCCGCGTCAGAAAGACACGCGCTGACACGCTGCAACGCGCACGTGGTCAGGCCCTTAAGGCCGAACTATATGCAGCGTTTTCCCGGCGTTTTCTCGGCGTTTCGTACGCCGCCGTCACTCGGCGTCGACGCTGCCGGTGACGGTGGCCGAAACGTCCACTTCTGGACGGTCCAGACACCACCGGCGTCAGCGTCGCCGCCGGAAGCGCTTCGCTGAATGGATAACCAATCAGCGCGCAGCTGGCAGCGACTTCCGCTACGTAACGGCGTCGTCCCTGCTGCCAAAATGGCTGCCACCCGCCTCAGATCTATTAAGTCGTCGCCGTGCTCTGTGTGACCCGCAAGTTCTCAACTGATGCTTGTATTTGACTTAGCTTGTTCCTCAGAAGCTTCGACAGCAAGCGCTCGGGATTTCTTCGAGCAGTTTGCGAGCGCCATCCTCAAGTTCATCGGTAGGCTTAACAGGCCTGTGTGTATAGGCCGAATACGTAGCCTCAAAAACGTGCGACAACTTCAAGCTCAGAGGCCATATATTACGAGTTCGTGGTTCATCTTATGCTCAATAGGTGGCGTTACAAGTAAAAGAAACAAAAATAGCCTTTCGGCGGCACTGTGACTTGTTTCCCTCAGTACAGAACCGCAAGCTAGACATAAAACCTGTAATCAGGAATATTTTTTGTTAGTCCAGTGACGGATACTTCACACTGCTTTGCGAGGTATCAGGTTCATTCCCTTTGGTCGCATGTGTGACGCTGCGCTGGCGCTGGCCTCAGCGCTTTCCATGTGGTTGGCCGCCCTCTCTGGCGGCGTTGATTTCATGACGCCGAGAGACGCAACGTCAGAAAACGCCGGAAAAAACGCTGCATGTGGTTCAGCCTTTAGGCTAGTCGTCGAAATAGCTGGAGGGTGACGAGCGCTCACCTAAAGACGGAAGACGCCATTTTGACTGTGAGGTGCACGAATATGCACGAAATACGTGCGATGTTTTCAGACGTGCAAAAACGCGAAATGACACAGCGTACATTAAAACAAATATGAATATCTCCTTGATGCGTACTGCGTCTCTTTATAAACAGCATCCCGTAGAAAAGAAAGTGATGTTGTTTTTATGTTTTTCACACGAAAAACACGGACGCAAATTCGCACTATATTCTTCAGCGGTGGCACACGCCCAGTTTGGCTCCGTAGCCTTCCCTTCATTGCCAAGAAAAGTTGTCCGCGGGTATAGTGGAAGCGGCATTATAGTTCATCGGTGGACGTGTTCGGTTTGAAAAATAAATAAATAAATAAAAGAGGGAGAAAGAGAGAGAGAGAGAGTGCGTGCACTCATTTCGACAAAAAGAAGAGGACGAAGTTGTTAAACCTCTTTCTTTCTTTTTTTTCGCCAACACACGCACAATTACGGGCTAGTATTGTTCGTGCTTTGTTAGCCCGTAATAAATGAGAGTATATTAGCTAAAGATAACGCCACTGTAATACCGAAGCATTGTGATCCGACACCTGCCTTGGTAGGTGAACAGTTCGCGTTAATTAACATTTCCGTGAGGCCAGTGACTCGGTGTTGTGTATTTTTGATAGCTATGGAAATGTTTAGGCGATATCTACACGACGCACGCACGCACGCGCACGCGCATTTTTGGAGCAAAACCACTCTCACGTGAGTGCGAACGCTTTCAGCGCATGGTCCCTGTTTTTCGATGTGTTTGCCTTCTGATAATATGTGGGGTTTAACGTACCAGAATCACGATATCATTATGAGGCATGTAGTACTGGAGGGCTCTGGAAATTTCCATCATCTGGTGTTCCTCAACGTGCACTGACATCGCACAGAACACGGGCTTCAAGCATTTCGCCTCCACTGAAATGCGACCGGCGCGGCCGGGATCGAACCTGCGACCTT
The DNA here is from genome assembly GCA_030522465.1 of Rhipicephalus appendiculatus. Classification (NCBI taxonomy): domain Eukaryota; kingdom Metazoa; phylum Arthropoda; class Arachnida; order Ixodida; family Ixodidae; genus Rhipicephalus; species Rhipicephalus appendiculatus. The sequence continues at coordinate 14,650 of JALIZH010018467.1, forward strand.
CGGGTCAGCGGCCGAGCACTGCACTGCTACACCAGTTCGGCGGACTTTTGGTTTCTCTATATATCTATTCTTTTGTGGCAGAGGCGACGCGGCGTTTTCTTTTTTGATTATTTTATGAGGGTTTGGACGTAACGTGGTTTCCCGTTTCGGTTGCGTTATGCAGGACGGTCCCCCATAGCGTTACACATCATCAACGGTATGAGAGAATGGGTCGACTAATAATGGTTGAACAACCCTAGTGTCATTCTGGACAGCCGCGTTCATTCGTGCCTCTCGGATCGGTTAGCTTTCGCAAGCATATGTGTAAACGCTCAGCCTGTCAGGTACAGTCGTCAATTTTGTGAAAGGGAACACGTGAGTGCGTGGCGAATAGCCCTCTTACAGCACATGTGGCGCGACACAGTGGCAAAATGTGAAAGTAAAAGGAAAGAGTGGGGTCGTCCGTTCTACTGACACTCCCGTCACCACTGAGTCTTTATTTACGCTTTCTTATTGATGTATATCTTCGGTTGGGACATTTCAGCGAACAGTGATTGCTTTCGATAAGGATTGTTGCTATCACAGCTTCCTCTGCCACAACAACATAGAGTGGTAACAAAATAAAGAAAGTGCAAAAAAGGGGATGAAGCGATACACGGAAGGGCTGTCCTCCCAACTGCGCCACGCCCCACATGTGCGATGCGAGGCTATAAGCCACATGCTCGGGTGTTCCCTTTCATAAAGATGACGGCTGTACACATGTATACGGGTGCGCAGCATTCGCGTTCGGCTGATGTCCGCAAAAAAGCAAACGCCCCGTGAGCTTACGAAAGCAGGGAAGCACACGATGTATAGGCGCTGTGTCGCGACGGAGTGCGGTGACGTGTGGGGCATATGTCGGATGTTTACAGGCACGAAAGATAGACAGTGCGTTGTTTGTTTATCTGCCCACCTTTTCCTCCCCCGCTTGGTGCTCTTGGAGCGCATCCATATCAGCGAGCAGCTGCGTCCTCCCCGGCCCCGCCCCTTAGAAGCGTGTTTCGAGTTGGCCACAATCTCTGGAGGTAAACAGGCGAGCTTTGGACACTTTAGGCCGTTGTCGTTTGCAAAGTGCAACTCGCGATACGATGGCGCATTGCTTTAGAGGCGAATATGCGCCGCTGGCGAAACGTACTTGCCACTGAGATAGAGTCGTAATGTTGATTATCTCTTGCGGATGTTTACCACTCGCCACGTGCCTAATTTTGTTGTGTGTGTGTGGAAGGGGGGGGGGGGGGGTCTACAAATGTGAGGAAGGCCAGCTTCCTTTTTGAGAATCACTGGATGTTGTATGTAATCACTGTTTTTTTTTTTTTTTTTGGCTTTGCTCTCGTCGAACCATTCTTTCACGCCATTTGCTCTGCTTTCTAAGGCATTATGCCTTCCCCCATTCAAAATGCATTTGTGGCGGTAGATTTATATCTAAGTAAGCTAACATGGGCTATAAAAACGGTTTACGGGGCTAACCCGTGACTATTACTCTTTCTGTGTATGTATTTATCGTACATTCTATTACACCTGTATACCTCCAAAACTGGGTCCATTGTAGCTTTTCTATACGCAACTGGGCTGCGTAAAGTGCATATGGCTGCTCTCTTCTCGAAACAAGCTGCATTTGGCTACAAATCATCGTGCACAGTATCATATGCCGTTACAGCAGTATATTTGCAAAAGACCCGACGAAGACCTTAGGCAGTTTTGGAATAGGATACGCAGAGATAGCGTTCGTTGGGCGCGATGCGCTATTTCCGTAACTTAACGTGGGTGCGCGATGGGATAGCGTACCACGCTACGATACAATGATACAACGAAATTACCTCTAAAACGAAGGATGTCTTACATGCCGGCTATACTAGGAACATCACGGCGTGCTATCTTCACAACAAATAGCACTGCACAACGCAGTGTTCTTTTTCCGGATAAACGCGTGCGTAATAAAGTTCGTCTGACTGACTGACTGATACGATAGCACAGGCAAAGCATGCACTTGCTTTGAGCACGTTGCATATCCGAAAGGTCGTCGTCTTCTGCGAGACTTCACATTACGCCAGCGAGAGCGTTCTTTCTTTCTCTTTCCCTTCTCTCTCTTGCTTCTTCTGACTGTGTGTTCCTTATCTGGCCTACTGACTAACGTATACGCGCTCGCGTGAGACTTCTTTTTGAATGCAAACGCAAAACGCTGCTGCACGATTGTCGAGAACAAAAGCCGCGCACTCGACTTCGTCAGCTTGCCGAGTTGGGTGTTTTCTTTCTCATTGCCTTCTTAAACTGTTTCACTCGAGGTCTTGTTCTCATGGTTGGTTATTAATAGTTGTCCTTGTTACCCGACGCCTTGCATCGTGGCCCGTTCTACGGTTTGTCTCTCTCTCTCATTACGGGCTCGCCACGAAGTGAATCTGGGCCGCACGTTGTAGACGACACCTATTTTCTCACGCACGATTGTGAGGAGACCTTTTTATTTATTTTGAGCGGTGCCCGTGAAACGTTGCAGTGGTCGTTGCATTTGCGGCTGCTCCATTCTCCATTGTTTCGCTGGAGCGCTGTGACCCTGTTACAAACGGGTTACTATATCTACATGGATGTGTATTTGTTATATTTAGCGCTTAGGGAGTTAGCGTAAAGCAAGTAAGCGTGTGGATTTTAGTTGCACGTTAAAGGGACACTAAAGCGAAACAATGACTTGGTTTAGATTGACAAACTGCACTCTGAGAACTCTAATGCCATATGTTTCACTATCATAAGTTCATAATTATCGGAGAAAATCAAGCTTGAAGTTTTAGTTTTAAATTTGGCGCCGATATCTGCGCGCGTGACGTCAGAAATTCGAAATGTATATTTCGCATTTTCGCGACATCGGCTCGATGAAATTTTCTGAAACTTCGTATGCTGGTTCTGTGGCACCCACAGATGACAATGCACCTCAATTTTTATCGATTAGAAGCTACGTAGGACTCTGTAGACGCCTTCAAAATCTATGACGTCACAGTGTTTGGTGCGGGAATCTCAAAGTGGCGTCTCCACCCGCATTTTCTTTTCGCGTGTTTACTCGCTTACCAAGCGTCGTGTCGCGGTAAGAGTGGTGTTTTCGGGTATTGTGAAATTGTACTTAACTGATACGCGAAAAATCGTTTTGCCCTCTAGTGTCCCTTTAAAGATTTCCAGGTGTTATATGTTAATCCGTAGCCCCCCCCCCCCCCCATCTACTCACTACGGCGTGCACCATTATGTTATCGTGGTATTGCCTTTTAAAGTTATAATAATAATAGTTGATCGGGTTGAACATCCGAAAGCCCCGATATGATTATAAGAGACGCCGAAGTGGAGGGCTCCGGGAATTTCGACCACCTGGGGTTCTTTAACGTGCACCTAAATCTAAGTACACAAGGCGTCGAGCATTTTTTTTTTTTTTGGCCTCCCCATCGAAAATGCGGTCCGCCGCGGCCAGGGATTCGATCCCGCGACCTGCGGGTCAGCAGTCGAGCACCATATAACCACTTAGACCAACGTAGCGAGTCTTCTTGAAGTCACATAATTTATTGCAAATAACCTCACGCCATACTGGGAAAAAGCGGACTTGGATCCCAGCTGCGACAGAATGTTTCATATCGTTTAGATTTCATTTTCTCCTTACTTTTACTTAGGTTTTTAGCTTCAATGAAATAAGAAAAAAGAGAGAACTTCGTGGTTTTCATTATTTCCTTTATATGATTTTGGTTGTATGCCTAGAAGTGGATTCTTGTCTACTTTTAGGTCACCTACCATTCGAACCCGCGACCTTTGGGTCGCGGGTTCAATCCCGGCCTCGGCGGTCGCATTTCGGATGGAGGCGAAATGGTAGAGGCCCATGTACTCTGCGATGTCAGTGCACGTTAAAGAACCACCATATGGTCAAAATTTCCGCAGCCCTCCACTACGGCGTCTCTCTTAATCATATCGTGGTTTTTGGGTCGTAAAACGCCAGATATTATTATTATTACGGTGCAACACTGTTAGACGCTCATAATTAGGTCATCGATATATAGGCAAGTGTGCTCTGCTCAGCCGTTAAATAGAACGCTGAAAAGGCGGGAACGAGAACGGGAACGAGCGATAAACTGTGACGCTTACATAAACATTTTTTCTTTTTCTTTTCTGACGTGCGTTGAAGGAGAAATAACGGTCGGCGTTAGAAGTCGAGTTCCTAATTACAGGGGTACAAATGCGTGCAGCTTCCGATTACACTGCAGGCTATGCATTCTCGTGAAATCAGATTTGCCTAACGTAATTTTTTTCGCATTTTTTATTTTTCGTGCCCATTTCAGTGTTTGGTTCACGGTGTTCGCGTAGCAAGAAAGGTAGTTGGCGTCATTTCGATTAACCGCCACCACCGTCATCGTAATTAAAGCAGAACTGATCGGAGCGCGCTGCTTCGACGAGACACCTACAGTTGCCTCTGCTCTACGCGAAGCTAGGTAATATTGAATTTGCTAATCATATCGATTTAAGAAAACGTGCTTTATTAGTTGTGTATAATACGGAAAAAGAGCCCCTCTGACAATGCCCCGTCTTTCGAAGCCTCTAAGAAAAAAAAAACAAAAAAAAAAAGCAGGGTCATTTGACTCTTTTTTGACAGTTCTGAACTTGCCACGTGTGTGACTCTCTTTAAAGAGGCACGTCAACTCTTTTTGGGGGGCGTCATTACACTCTCTTCTGAGAGTCGTGTGACCCACAAGAGAGTTAACGTGACTCTTTAAAGGGAAGTCATACGTGGCAAGTTAGGACCATCAAAAAAAGAGTCAAATGACTCCTTTTTTTCTTAGGGTGTACACGTGCTTATAGCAAAGCAAACAGAGGCTACGTGTCTCCCTTTCACCGCCCCTTTCCTAAGGGGACTGCAGTCATCATCATCATCAACAACGTCATCACGTGAGCAGCCGATTTGTGCTCCTTTTAATCTCAACCGGAATATGAACTAGAAGAGACGTCTTCTTGGCCGTTCTCATTGCTATGCGTGGGGTAGAAAGGAAAATCGTGTACGGAAAAAGTGCAGGTGCAGATGTAGTGAACGGACTCCATTCCTGCGTTTTGCCTATTTTTGTCCTTCATCACGAACGCGGCCGAAAAAGACCTTTAACTGCTGGCCTGTAATTTCTCTTTTAAATTTTTTCTTGCGTTTCTTCTTCTCTCTTTCTCTCTGCGAGAGTGCACTGTCGTGTTGCTTTCGTCTCAGGGACATTTATTACGTGTACTAACGTCCTCTACTACTACTACTACTACTACTACTACTACTACTACTACTACTACTACTACTACTATTACTACTACTACTATTACTACTACTACTACTACTACTACTACTAGAAGTATTGCTACAATTACTACTAGTACTACTGCTACTGTTACTACTACTGCTACTGTTGCTACTACTACTTGTACTGCTGCTACTGTTACTACTACTACTACTACTACTACTACTACTACTACTACTACTACTACTACTACTACTAGAAGTATTGCTACAATTACTACTAGTACTACTGCTACTGTTACTACTACTGCTACTGTTGCTACTACTACTTGTACTGCGGCTACTGTTACTACTACTACTACTACTCCTACTACAAGTATTGCTACAATTACTACTACTACTACTACTACTACTACTACTACTACTACTACTACTACTACTACTACTACTAGAAGTATTGCTACAATTATTACTAGTACTACTGCTACTGTTACTACTACTGCTACTGTTGCTACTACTGCTACTACTACTTGTACTGCTGCTACTGTTACTACTACTACTACTACTACTACTACTACAAGTATTGCTACAATTACTACTACTACTACTACTACTACTACTACTACTACTACTACTACTACGTGAGGCTTGGGAACAAAAGACAGCTGAGCGGGCGGTTGGATGTGCAGCCGCGCCTACAGGCTGGAAGCGTGAACCATGACATCTCCGAGGGCAGCTCGCGCGCGTCCGTGTTTCCAGCTATTTCGAGCAACTAGCGCGGAGCGAGGGCCTCTCTCGGCACATCCTTTGCTCTCTGAGCCATCGGGTGAGGACGGGGTCTCTACACTCTCTTTCTCGTGCAGCTGAAGCGAGTGGCAGAGGCACAGCAAGGCGAGCGGTGCTTGCAACATACATTCGGTTGAATGAATGAATGAATGAATGAATGAATGAATGAATGAACGAATGAATGAACATTCATTTCGGAATAATGGGCCGGTTCTCCGCTGCTGTTGGGGATTAGGCGGGAAGGGAGAATGCATTTTTCATGTGTGTCATGTACGGGCCTGGAAGTTACAGGGAGGTAGGTGTGGCACCATCGCAGTCAGCTCCTATTTATTTATTTATTTATTTATTTATTTATTTATTTATTTATTTATTTATGAATACTGCGATCTTTCAGTGGAAAGATTATGGCAGGGTGGGAAAAATGTTCAAGAATATGTACATGCATTCAGTGTGTTCTGAAAGCTTTAGCTGCGTAATAGTACAGGGATGGGAAAATCGATCGCTGTCCGAAGGAAAATGGAGAAAGCAAGCGAACAAGTCATTCCACCATTGCGAATTGAGCAGCTCCGGGAAAGTCGCTGAGAGACGGGTATGGATGGAACACCGTGGCGACGACTCCTGTTCCATCGTTGGCGAGTTCAGTGACCTCATGGGCTGGCATGCATGTTAATAACAATAATGATAACTTGTTGGTGTTTTAGGTGCCACGACATGACCCGTTACGGTGATCTAGTGGTTATGGTGCTCGACTGCTGACCCGAAGGTTCGCGGGATCGGCCGCGGCGACCACATATTTGATGGGGCTGAAAGTGCATGAGGCCCGTGCACTAGCGCACGTTAAAAAAAACTCCAGATGGTCGAAATTTCCGAGTCCTCCAGCACGGGATCTCTCATAGTCATATCGTGGTTTTGGGACGTGAAACCTCAATAATTATTACTACTAATACCACGATATGATTATCAGGGGCGGGGCTCCGGAAATTTCGACCACCTGGGGTTAACGTACTGTCGTCCTTTATGAAAGGGAACACGCGAGCTCGTGGCCGGCGCATCGCGGCGGCTGCCTACAGCACCATCAACCTATCTAAAGAAAACGCGTCCGCTTTTGGCGGCACCGCCTGTTGCGATATCGGAGCGGGAGCGTAATCTAGCAGCGCTTGTCCAACAGCCATGACTCGTTATTTTGTTTATCAATAGATGACGCTAAAAGCGGACGTGCTTTCTTTAGATATCGGTTGATGGTGCTGTAGGCAGCCGCCGAAGCGCGCCGGCCACGCGCTCGCGTGTTCCCTTTCATAAAGGACGACAGTGTACGTCTAAGTACCCGGGCCTCTATAGCATTTATTTAGCCTTCTTCGAAATGCTAGATTGGATCTCGCGACTTTCGGGTCAGCATTTGAGTTCGGAATTTATAGGTGGAGGCTTCGTCTGGACTACTTATTGGACATTGTAATGATTAATTTCTGTGTTTTTTTTTTGTTTTTTTTTTTTGTAGTTAAGTTAAAGCGGGGTTGGTACATTCTACGGCTGCCTTCGCGTGTAACGTGCATGTTAACTTGATATCAGCTGGAAGAGCTGCATTTTGGCGAAGCCGACGCAACGGTCCATCTTGCTTGCCGCGTAAACCTCGGAGCTGTCTGCAGAGTTTCGGAAGACGGATGGCGGCATGTCCGCGCAGCTGCAGCCTTTGTTAAAGGGGTGGTGCCACCAAATTTGTGGCTAGCGTGTTCTTCGCTGCAAGCGTTTCTTATAGCTCTAGGAAGCATGATACACGCACCAAGATTCACGTATTTTCGCTAAGTAATTTAATATCGCCTTATTTATGCGGACAACTTTCGGTTTCGGTTTCTGGGCACCAAGTTGGGCAGTGACGTAGCAGTGTAGTAGGCTTGGTCACGTGACCATACAAGGCTCGCGCGAAGATGCGCAGCACTTCGCCAGGAAGCGATCGAAACTCGGCAAGTGATGTAGCAACCGATGCTTTGCCGGTACGTACGTTCTGGAGGTAACAAAGGTCCCGAGAACACTCACGTCACTGCAGATATGGTGTGATGTCACTACAACTTTCGTTGTCCTTCCCATAGAGCTACATCAGTTTTGCTGCGCTAGCGATGGGCATCGTTCGGGAGAATAAGCATTTAGGTACACTTTGGAAGTGAATTAAAATATATTCTAAACGTTTGCTGCGTCCGACCCTTCGTGTGGAGTGTCCTTGCATACAGAGGAAACCCACAACAGGCTTGTTATAGCCTCGAAATTTGATGGCACCACCCCTTTAAGGCTCGAGTTGCACCTCGCTCTGGAATGCATTCTGCGTGGGTTTCCTTCGAAAAGCGCACTTCGTTAAACAGTGCGTACGCGCCGACTTTTAACGAGAGAGACGGCCCGAAAATGTTACGCGCGCCACGATTCGGTTTGTTTTCTGTATAACCGAACGAAGGCCGCCGCGTCGACGCCGTCGTGTAGTTGTGCGTGTTTGCTCTCGTTTGGGCGCTGGGGCTAAAATAAACGCGAGGCGCGCATGCAAAGAGCCTTGGCCTCGTGGTAAAATGGTCTCGCGCTGGTGTGTGTACTGTAGACAGTGCGGCCTTCCTCGCGTTTTTGTTCTCCCAACGGTCCTCGACGGAGTTAGGAGACCTTTGCCGAGTGAGTGAGTGAGTGGCTGAGTGAGTGCTTGCTGGCAGAGCTCTTCGTCGAAGAACATGGCGGCTGGCAAATGTGTGGCTTCGACGAGTGGGGCGTTTTGACGCGGCGGAGAGACGAAATGCGCCCTTGACTCGGGCTCGTCGACACGCATCTTCTCCCTTTTTTTTTCATAGTACCCATCAGGTATATTTATACTTTGTTCATATAGTGATATACCAATATATTCAGTATTGTGTTTATATACTGTACTGCCCGGCATTGGTTTTCTTGACAATTAATATTATTAATTGTTGTTTATTGTCGTTCTTGCCCCTAACTATGGGAACAACAGGCCCAAAGCAGTCAGCTGTATGAAAGAGCGGCAGAGGCCGTCAACTTCCACGCGAAATTGGACTGGGCTCCTGTCAACATCTCTGCGATGGCGGGGACCCCTTCGCTACAGCAAGGGTAGCAAGGGCGCCGCGGCCGAAGCGCGCGAAAACATGGCCGGCCTGCTCCGTCCGCGCGTTGTTTGCTTCGTCGGAATGCCTTTGCCCTCCTCCGTCGACGCCGAGCAAAACGGCGAGAGTCCCGAAGGACACTCGCGGTCCTCGACACTTCTCGAAAGGGCTTCCGACAGCCCCCCTCGTCACCGGCGGTATTTCCTTCGCTTTACTGTTATTTTCCTTCTCTGTGGCATTTCCTGCGAGCTGCGTCTTTCCCGTCGTCGTCGTCCGTGGCATATTTTTGTTACTTATGATTTATTCTATAGTTCACTGCACTTACGAGAGGCGGCGATGAAGCTGCAGTATATACGTGACAAGGCCAATAGCCCCGCAGATGGCTACACGTGATGCCTTCGCGCCGTTTGTGCTGGACCACGAGGTGATTGTTGTTATTGCGGAGGGGCTCCTCTTCGAGACGATGACCGCTGAGTCACGAAGGATGCGTATACGCTGTCGCACTCGATACGACTTGCACAGCGCGGGGAGCGCGTTGCTTGACGAGCTCCAAGGTCACCGACTTCCTTTAGCCCTTATTTACGCAACTAAACGCTGTTCTACCGCTTGCGGATGATGCCGAAGATGAAAAATGGGCAGTTTTATAATACGGTACGCAAAGCTCCGCGTTAGCGTTTGTCGCCACTGCGCATACGTCGTGCGCTAACCTTTGGGGTGCCTACGTTAAGGGCGCCCTGCAGCACTTTTTCAGCATGGTCAGAAAACGCTGCTGATCGGTGGTGGAGGCTCCTAACAACACGCGAGCCAAACATTGTAGTGTAGAACGCGGACTGGAATTTATAATTAATTCTCAGTCAGATAGAAATCGCTCCCTCTTCTCTCGACAAATGGGGCCGTAAACCCAAATGACCGTGCCATAAACCCAATATCGACGGCCATTGGGCTATTAGTGATTTGAGCATCGTGACCTGCATAGTTACCGCGGCCGCCGCGATATTTTAAAGTAAGCCGCGCGTTGGAAGGAGGAAACGAAAGGGCTCAAGGTCATGACGCGTGTTGAAGGGACGCATCTTCTTACCCCCTTGCCATCTCCCTACCTGCGTAGGTTTCAGGTGGGCTCGCTAGCACGAAGAGAGAGAATTAGAGCGCGCTTGTACTTCACAGATTCTAAAATGTTATCGTTGGTTGGTTCGTGAGACAATAAACTCCTTTGATGAAGCCATTCGATGGTTACTTGGAAAGGTGTTTCAGGGCCCCTTTAAAGGGACACTAGAGTAAAGCAATGCATCCGTTTATATTGCTAAACTGTACTCTAAAAGGCACGCTAAAGTGAAACAATGAGTTGGTTTATATTGATAAACTGTACTCTGACAACTCTAATGTCACAAGTTTCACTATCATAAGTTCGTTATTAGCGGAGAAAATCGAGGTTGAAGTTCATTTTCTAATTTCGCGCCGAAATTTCCGCGCGTGACGTCACGAACTTCAAAATGTATTTTCGTATTTTCGCGACATTGGCTCGATGAAATTTTCTGAAACTTCGTCCGTTAGGTCTATGGCACCCACAGATGACAATGTACTTCATTTTTACCGATTAGAAACTACGTGGAACTCTGTAGACGCCGTCTGCAATCTGTGACGTCACGGTGTTTGGTTCGGGAATCTGAAGGTGGCGTCTCCGCTTGCATTTTCATTTTGCGCGTTTTCTCGCGTACCAAGCGTCTTCTCGCAGCTGGCGTGGTGATTTTGGTATTGTGAGAGAGTAATTTACGAATACGAGAAAAATCACATCGCTGTTCCGTTTCACCTTAAGATACGAAAGCAGCGTACCCAAGCGGCGCTAACGCTACGAACCCTTTTGTAAAAAGCCTAATATAGTTTGTGGTGGCAGAATAAAGGCAAGTTCAAGTCATGCGTACTATTGGAATTCGGGCTGGGCACGCGCTCACGCGTGCCGCAAGTTATATTGAGCGCTATATAGACGTGCATGTTTTATTTATTATCATTATTTTTTTTTGCTCTCTCTCTGTCTCTCTATACCGCCGCACTCTTGCCTGATGATCTATAGTTGGTCCTCGCTGTCCGAGTTAAAAAAAAGAAAAAGAAATGTGACGCTATTTGGGGTCCACACAGGTGTTCGGGGCGCTACCGTCTTCTACGTCGCTGCTCCAAATAGACCTATACATACACGCATAGCTATAGCAAGAAGTTTGTGTCATATATATAGTGCAGTGCAATGGTACAATCATGAAGTAGACACACCCGCACATGTCTCGTAATATTCTAAGGCGAACAGAAAATAGCTGACCGTTAAACTTGTTTAGCGCAGTTGTGCATTAACGGGGCGTGTTATCGCGCAGTAGGCCGATTTCTAAGCATCGAATAATCGCGTACGTAACTCTCCTTTCATAAATTAGACAGCAGCTGCGAGTGCAGAAGAAACCGGAGGCGTAAATGAGCAGTTCGAATTGTTTTGCTTCTCGCGTTTCAATTTCAGATCGTGTGGCTCGTCGTAATCGTCGTCAATGTCAATCGTGTACGATATGCGCTGTCTTGGCTGTTCGCCGACGAGAAGACCTTCGTGTTTCTTTCGCTGTTGTCGTTTTTCGGCGCAAGCCTACCATTACTTCTTACAGCTGTACGAAAGCGTACACTCAAGCCATCTGATCTTGTTTGCTTTTATCATATAGTTTATCGGTCGCGATGACCGCTATCAGGACTTCCTGAAAGTCTGTAAAGAGTTGCGAAAACAAGAAGTGGAAGCAGATGGAGTTACAAAAGCAGAAGCGAAGCAAAGGTGAAGTGGCCATCCACTCAAGAACTCGTGCCTTGTCCAGAGCGCTCCAGACTTCGCGTGACTCCGTCTCAAAGAGTACGGAAGCGGAAGGGAAGGGTACAGGGAGACAAAGCGTGGACCCTTTATCGAGAGGGGGGGGTCTTGCCAAACGAGCCGAAGCGGCCGGCAACAGCGGTCGCCCCCCCGTGTTTTGTTTATCGCCGCGGCTGGCACATTGCCGGTTGTTACGCGTGTCGCCGACAGCGTGGTTCTTGTTCTCACTTCTTTTGGACGCTGCTTGTGTATGCTGCGCCTTTTACGATACGTGCGCGCGCGGACGGAGATTTGTATACGTGCAAGGATTTGATAGCGACACCGAGAGAGTGGTGCTCGGCTGCTGACCCGAAGGTCGCGGGTTCGATTTCCGTGGAGGCGAAGGGCTAGAGGCCCGTGTTCTGTGCGATGGCAGTGCACTTTAAAGAACAAATGGCTATATACCGCCAGAACTCGTTTATATAAAACATGTATATATGCTCAGTTGTACCAAAACGCGAATAAAATTGCGTCGTTCGATTGTCCGCTATTCAATTCTGCTGAAACAGATACCTTCCCAATGTGCTGTGCACTACGTGGTAAGGCGTCGATATGGACGTGATATAAACGGTGTCTACGGTTTTTCTTTCGACGTGCTGAGCACTGAAATAGCACTATAGTATAGTTCAAAGGCTTTACCACGTGACAGTACATTTTGTATTCGCTGAAAGCATATGGGGTATCGCTACCAGCTTTACGATATTTTGAAGCGTTCACGTGTGTGCGGTAAGGTGGTCCGTAAACTTCAATAAGTATATGGAAAAGCTGAAATTTCTGTGTTCAGTTACCGCCATATATAGCATCTAGGTTGCGGATGCTCTGTATAGCTTTAAATCGATCCCTATCGGCTGCTGACCCGAAGGTCGTGGGTTCGATCCCGGCCGCGGCGGTCCCATTTCGATGGAGGCGAAATGCTAGAGGCCCGTGTGCTGTACGATGTCAGTTCACCTTATAAAGAACACGACAAGGCCGGAATTTCCAGAGCCCTCCTCTACAGCGTCCGTCATAATCACATCGCGGTTTCGGAATGTAAAACTCCAGATAATATCATTATTAAATTGATCTCTGGCAAATATAGTGAAATGCAATATAATACTCGAAAGTTCCAACTAACGTCTTTTTTTTTTTTTGCCCAAAACTCTTTCACTATCCACGCTGCTTCTTTTGTAAATTGGCACCGCAAGCTCTGATCGTTTCCTTACGAGCAGCTTTCACGTAGCAAGACGGGGGACAGCGCAGGAAGAAAAGAGATTATGAAAAAAAATAAAAATAATAAGCAACTAGGGGGGTGCGCACGAAATTGCCCCATTTGCTCACCCGTGCGAATAAAGAGCCCAGAATACGAGGAGGAGCTCGTCTCCCGATGTTCGTGCTATTTCTGGAGCCGCGTTGAGTGATGCGAGGACGAGTAAGAAGAGCGGTAATTGCGAGCGTGCGCGTGCCGGCAGGCCGGGTTAGAAACTAGAGCGACGCCTGCTGCTTTTGTTCGCGGCCTTCGCTCACTGCTCGTCCCGACCAAGTGTGTATATATACTTGTTTCACGAACTTCCAACGAACGGGAACCGCGGCGAAAAAAAAGAAAAAAAGTAGCAAATGTTGGGGCGCAACATTACTCCTCACAGAACACAGCTGGTTGCGAACGAGAGTTGTACAGTCGCGCTCAATATGACTTGCAACACGGGAGCGCGTGGCCTCACGAGTTCAAAGATTGCGCATGGCTTCCGCTAGTCCTTATTTCCATTACTCAACGCATTTCTCTCACTCGGCTATGATCCCAAATAAGAAAATAATATTTCGTTGTTGAAATAAGATTAGGTTGAAGCCATGCGCTACCTTTGCACCCGTGAGGCCACGCGCTCCCGGGTTGCAAGTCTTATTGAGCGCGCCTGCACCTCTGTCACACGGGCATTTTTGACAGGCCATCCAGTCGATGGCCGTCGAAACGCCACAACTCGACCGACTCGATGAAGTTGTTGCGCTGGTTGCTCGCGAAAATTGCGTGGCACTGCGCCGTGCCCTCTCTTAATGGAGAGAGAGGGCGCGCAGCTTCGTGTAGCCGCGCGCCCTCTCCCTCCATAGGAACGCGACGCGACGCCGATTTCCCACGCCATGCGCTGACGCGTTGTAGCGCGTACGTGTGGTTAGGGCTTTATGCGAATGGGAGTTGACTCTTTACGATTGTTATCAAAGATGAACTGCTTCCAGCGCAAACGCCTCTCTGTCATTTGAAGCGTGAAAAGATTGAAAAGGGGAGAAGCGTTGAAGTTACGTCGAAAACACAATGCAATAGAAGGAATATAGATGAGTATAATATAGCTTTGAAGTAGGAACTTTTGGGTGGGTGCAGTAATGGTAATGCTGAAGGATGGCCGCTTCCGCTCAGCGTGGAGCTTGAAAAAAATAATATAAAATAAAACAGCAGTTACGTTGAGGAACGAAGTTTACAGCTGCCGCACAGTCGTGCTGGAGTCGTGAATTATTCATTCATCTTTCACGCCATACGTCGAGGCTCGGGTGTGCACAAGACGCCAAATGGCTTTAGGAAGTGCTTGCGCTGGAAGTGGTAAAACGCGGCTAGACGTACACAGTACGCTGGTGGCTTGGCGAAAAAGCCTAATTAAAAGATGGGAAGAGTTCGGAGACTGTGCCTTCTACGCTGTACAACTGAGCCAAATGGAGTCCGCCATCAATGGATGTGCCATTTTTGTAGCACTAGACCCACGCGTATATCTATTTATGATTTTTTTTTATATATGTCAACGCGTACGTGCTGTTGAGGCTGCAACCTTATGCCGAAAAACGGATCGCTGTGATGCTTAATGTAGACGCGTTTACACCATCACGGTTGTCTATATAAGTTCAGCTTGTGTTCGTGAGCTTTCGCTCTATTCCTTCGCCCTGGTCGTACAGTACTCACGAATCGAAGCGCGAACATTTAGTGCCAATCAATGCTCCTACCTTCGTTTCCGATGTCCACAGTTCGTGTCACATCGGCGTAATTTTCACTCGAACACTTACATTAGAGCCAACATTGGTTTTTAGCGGCCAGGCTTGCAGTGACATAATGCCGTTATCGCGAGTAGTTGCTCATAGCAGTCGTAATAATAATAATAATAATAATAATAATAATAATAATAATAATAATAATAATAATAATAATAATAATAATAAACATGTCTCATTTCAATCTGTCACTACTTGCAACAACTCCTCTTCTAGGCCACGTGTTCAAGCTTTCTTTAGACAGGGTTGGCAAGATCGCTTTGTCAGGAGAATCATCGTAATATGGCCGAGACCGTACTTGGATGCGGAAAGCTTTAAACGCGTCGTCCGCCTTCTTGCGGGATTAAAAAACAGGCTTTGAGGGTTGTCTACTATAACATCGTTTGTCGTATTGCACTTTTCTTACAACGGCTCCTTTCTATTCTATGTTTTCTTACCCTTACGCTCTTTCTCCAGTACAGGGTAGCCAGAGGGTCAGCCGCTGTGGTATTAGCGGTTACGGTGCTCTGCTGAACCGGAAGTGGTTCGGTTCCGGCTGCGGCTCATAGATGTTTCCTATAAATACACTAGAGGGAACTCTGGCGCTATAGTGTGTTTGGGAGCTGCAACACACGGCGCTTCAGCCAGCATGGGAATCATGGGTAGTACACAAATTTGCCTAGTCTTGCCTAGTCTTCGTTCTTTTGGCTCCGTGTGGCCTGAATCCGCTTTGCCGCAATACGAAGTTCAGCAAAGGTTTAGCAGTTACGCTTCACCACCTTGACCTTTTTAGGCTCACGAATTCAAATACGCTCACGAAGTTCACAACGGTCCATTCTTTTATCTGAAACAGAACGAAAACCCAACAATAAACAAAGCCACAAGTGCGTTCGAAGCCGAAAGCACGAAGACTAGGCAAATTTGTGTACTACCCATCATTCCCACGGTGGCTGAACGATCGCAGCGCCAGAGCCCCTCTAGTTAATTTTAGGAAACTCTATGCTGCGGCTGTCAAATTTCGGTCGAGGCGATATGCTAGAGGCCCGTGTATATACTGTACGATGTCAGTGCACGTTAATGAACACCATACTGTCGCAATTTCCGGATCCCTCCTGTACGGCGTGCCTGGTACTCACACCGGGGTTTTGGCACGTGAAACTCCATATATCAATTATTTATTAGGGTAGCCAGCGGCGTAAGAACTGGCTAACTTCCGTGTCTTTTCATCCATTCCCGATCCTCTTCCTCCGTCGCTTGTGTTATGCAAGCTTGTCTAGGAAAGCACCTGTCTATAGACTATTTTACGGATGGTTTTGAGGGCCGCCATATTGGGCTGTTAACCTTTGTGTTTTGTATATTTAACAACTAAATGAACAGTGTTACTTTAGACGCATACGCGTGAAAACGGTTGGACCGGTGCACACGATGGTTGGACCGGTGCACACGACCGGTGCACACGATGCACACGATGGACCGGTGCATACATTCATGGCCTTGAATATTCTCGTCGCGATGTTCAAAAACAAGGAAACAACTGCCTTAACCGCCCAAGATGGCGGCGCCCAGATGTCTTACGGAAAATAGTCTATACTATAGACGTTTGTAATCCGCCTGTAGTGAACTGTGACATTTCCTGATGTTTCTAGCGGCGTGAATAGAGGCGTAAGTACACACGCATCGCGGCGAGCTTTGCTTGGGTTACCTTTTCCCGCCTCGCGTGTTTGACAGTCGGCTTCGAGCGATTCTCGTGCCCTTCGATGCGTGACTCGCGCTGATTGCGCCGGCAACGTATCACGCGCGCGCCTTCGCAAGGCGTATTCGCACGTGATTTTAGCTGCATACGAGTGAGTCAGTATACAACACATGGAACCGAGGTCTGTTTTCCCGCAAAGATTGACGCCTGTCGGGTTATTATGTTTTTATTACAGCGATACTTGCCTTAAGGGGTGACACTTTAGATGTTATTATATCGTATATTGGAAGGCACGTGTTGTAATCGTTCTTGCAACGTTTGGGTTTCCGACCTTGGTGCCTGGGATTGCGGCGGCGCTTTTATGTCGTAAGACGCGCGAAGATGCATGTGTTATTGTGCTCACAATAGACCTACATTCCTTGCGCCTTGCTCTCTCTTTTGAAGTCTCAAAACTTGGAATCGCAACTATTGTTGCCTATATGCTGTCGTAATACGCTCGTCGTTACACGTGTATACTATAGTCGTCTAGTGGCGATAGTCTCTTCAGAAGATTCGAGGCCCCCATTGTGTCGTTTTCAACACCTGCTTTGAGCTGCTTCCTCACAAAGAGCCGCGATTGCTTACTACCTCCCCTTCCATTGTATACATCACCTTCGCGATACGCTGCGAATTTCATTTGAGGCCTTCGCAACAGCCGCGCTTGCGCTCCTTGCGACGCATTTCGGTCCGGAAATGAGGCGCGCAAGCCGCGTGGCGCAGAATGCTCATGAACAAGGAGATGGCTGGCTCGCTTTCACCCTAGCCGCTATCCCGGCCTAAATATGCTTCGTGGAAATCGACTCGAACGCGGCACCGCGTTACCGTGCCTCGCAAGTATTACGATTGTCGGCGCTCACGACGTTCCGTAAACGACCGGGGGACCGCCCTCTGTAGCGAGCTCACGGCACCAAATGTGGCGGGCACGATCATGACTTGCCGTGCTGAAGACGGCAACGCCAAAGCTATAGACTGTATACAGTATATAAGCAGCGGTGTACGGGTTTGCTCAGTCCTTGAAGCATATCACCATACATGCGAGAACGCTGAATGCGATAGAGTGGTTTCTGCCTGGTGATCAAGAAGGTGGTGCGTTTGCCACGCGTTTGGCGAACGCTCATCGTGCACTGCTTTGATGACACGGGAAGTTCCAACTTTTCGTCACGAGATTCTCAAGCCATTATCTAGAAAGGGCTCGGCGGCCTGATTGGGGCGTATATGCTCCTTTGTCAAGAGTTATGATGGAGCCTCAGCGATTGTACTCAGTTGCGATGCGCTGCAAACTGCATTAAAGGAAATTTAAGTGAAACTGGCAGGATGTGGTACCTGTATGATGTACACCTGTCCCACAAAACATGACCTCCAAATAAACGTTCCAGCCTGTAATGGTTCAGCCCCGCGCTAGTTTCGAAGTGCCGTGCATTAACAGGGCAGGAATTCGCATTTGCAGTGGAGCCCACGTTTCGTAAACTTCTGCAGGCGGGTGTACGTCTGCATTGAACTTTTATTGTTAATCATTCATGTTTTCTACACTATGCCTGCTTTCAGTCGTGCTTTGCGTCCTCGTGAAAATAATGTAATCATCACCGGTTTAAAGTGCACGCTCAGCTTCTTGCTCGGTGCTCAAATTTCGAGAGGCGACTGAAAGCTATACCTTTAATACGAGTGCACGTCTAAAATTACACCTAATTTGCTACACCTTGTGCGACCAGCAATACGGCCGTCAGTGTGTGCAGCAATGTACTAATCACGTTAAAGTGAAATGAAACCACAGAGAGTACGCTATAGAGGTTCAATATATAGAGAGCTCGTATGGTGCGTTTTCCTCCTTTTTTTTTTTTTTTTTTTTTCAATAGCAGATATGTAGATGGCTAGGCGAAGCCAAAATTTGTCCGTCCTATGTGCGTGAAAACTCCTATGCTCGGCGACAACTTATCTCGGCAGTGGAGCGAAGGCTACGGAGGCGGGGCTTCCGCACAATCGTGTAGCTCCGCCAGAAGTACGGCAGCTTGCGGCTGATTTAGTTTTCACTCGCTCGCATCGTTAGCGCGTTTAGGAAATTGTATGCACGAAAAATGTGAATGGGAGAAACATTTTGATTGTTCGGTTTACGTTTTAGCGTTACACTACGAGTATATATATATATATATATATATATATTTTTTTTTTTTTTTTCTTGGAGAGCTAAACAGCGCGTTTGCGGTTCCACATTGACCCAGTCACGTCACGGACGCCATGTTTACTTTGGGAAACGGGCTTGCTGAAAAGGTGGTGCTGTCTATGAAATGGAAAGAAAGGGAAGGCATTCCTGCAAAGTGAAGAATAACTGTATTTTACCTACGACTTCCCGCAACTGTTTGAGTCTCGTAATAAATAAAGCAGTATTTATTTCAGCAAGGCATTTGAAAAAAATTATCAGTAAGCTTAAATACCATTTTCTGGCGTGGTAGCAGGCATTCGTTTCGGTTCAGTAGCTTCCACAGTACTGCCAAGAAAAGTTGTCGCCGAGATAGTGCGCATGTGCCACAGAAATTGGACAAGCTCCACTACCCAGCCCATTAAAAATGAAGAACGGAACACACTGGCGGCACACCCCATTTAGTATTTCTGGGCAGACGTAACCGATAATTTGGGAAAACTAATGAACCGTCGGGCATAAACAATTATGAACACCGCGAGGACGCACATTTCAGCTTCGCTGGTCAACCATCTGAATACGGAGTGCTTGAGCGGTAATTTTTTTCTTTGCCACCTCTGTAAAAAACTACCGGGCGAGAAGAACTAGCGGCATACATAAATGTGAACACCGTGACCAAACGGGTTGTACGTGAACGCCATTTTACACTAAAATCAGATGAAACGAAGCGCCCGTGATTTGCCTGTTGCTCTGCCAGTGTCAAGCTTGCGCTAACTACGTGCATTGTATGTTCGGGTTCAAAACAGTGGTCTCGCATTGAGTTGTGTGCGTCGATCGCTCGAAAATAATAGCTTATACTGCCGCCGTGAGATTGTGCGTGTTCATGCGTGACGGTTCCGTGTATCGCGCTCCTATATAACCGATTTCGCCTCGGGTTCTGAGAAGCCACGCAATTCAAAGCCGTCCTTAAATGAATCGGAGCGGTCACGACAAAAAAAAAGAAGCCACGGGGATGCGTCTTTATTTATTTATTTATTTTTTTTTCGTTCTTCATGCCAAGTGAAAAAAAGATAATTCGGCAATAATGGCCCCAATTCTTTCTTTCTTTCTTTCTTTCTTTCTTTCTTTCTTTCTTTCTTTCTTTCTTTCTTTCTTTCTTTCTTTCTTTCTTTCTTTCTTTCTTTCTTTTTTATTTATTTATTTATTTATTTATTTATTTATTTATTTATTTATTTAATTATTTCCTTTTCGTTTGTTTGGTTTCTTTTGGTTGCAGCTGGCCGATCATATTGACACATATAACCACGGAGCACAAAACGCAGTCCGCAAGTTGCTAATTTCTTATTGGTGTTTCTTTTTCTTGCTTTCTTTTTTTCACCTTGGGAGACCATCGCGAGAGACACGCTTATCGCTCCCACGCGTTCGTTGTCCCGTAATGTCCGATCTTACTACACGCTCTGATTTTGAGTATTTGAATGATGTATATTACTTAAAATATAGTATAGTTTAGGGCTGTGGATACAATCATATTTGAGTGATACCCGTGTCTTTAACCACCACAGACGTAGTATAACAAAATTCGTTGCTGGGCTAGTTGGTTCATACGCACTTATAAATAAATACTGAGTAGCACATGTTTATAACGCAGGACAAAATAAAGAACACCTGCGTTGATGAGACCTAGATACTTTAAGAGACAGGGCGTGCAAATGCGGACACAAGAAAGAAGTCAAGACAGCACAAACGTCGTCTCTTGTGTCGCTCTGTGTCTCTTGTGTCCGTGTTTGCGCGCCTGAATACCTCCAACTACCTCAGCTCTCTGTTACTCGGACCTGCCTGCGTTGTATGCACTGTGTCAGCGTTATTTCTTTGTCTTGCGTTAAAGCTGCGCTATCCAGTATTTGCTCATACAAATATCGAAGCGCGTCTTATAGCGTGCGTGTGATTACGGTGTTGAGTTGCCGATTTCTCTGTTTTAGTATACGTGAGGCACAAAAACACATCCGTCGTGCGATCAGCATTACCAACGCATTACGCCCTCTCGTACCAACGCAGGAGGCGTTGCTCGTACCCGCCGTCCTCCGCCTCGGTGGATCAGTGGTATACGGTGCTCGGCTGCTGACCCGAAGGTCGCGCGTTGGTTCGATCCCGGCTGCGGCGGTGCGCATTTCTGGGGAGGCGAGATGCTTAAGGCCCATGTACTGTGCGATGTCAGCGCACGTTAAAGAACACCAGATGTCAAATTTCCGGAACCCATAATCATGTCGTGCTTTTGGGACGTAAAACCCTATATTATTATCTCCCCCCCCGCCCCATTCGCTCAACGGCTTCGAATTCGCGCTGCTGAGGAAGTGGTCTCTAATGTGAATCCACTGGCGGCTGGATGTCGAAGGTGGTGGAACGGGTTAACGTTATAAACACACGTGGTCAGCATTCATCCGTATGACATCCACTACACGACGTTCTTCGTAGGCCACTGTGCACTGTCGGCACGTTACACCCAATAATGATATTTAATGAGCTTAGAATTAATGTAACGAACTTTGAGGGCTTCATATATATATTCTCTACTATAAATCGGAGCTCATTGTGTTCGTTAGTGTCGGTAAAGAGGTGCGCTGCAAGTTTTATATTGGCGCTCATTGCGTTGATAAGGTGTGAGAAGATGCAGCAGGCTTATCCCCTGAATGTTGACAGCCTTGAAAGAAGGACCAGGGCCCATGCACCTTCCATCGCATGAAGGTCTTAATTGGCGCTTTTGCGATTACACCCAGCTTGGGCGGCTGCGGCTGAAGGCCATAGCTTTTGCCCCAGCCTGAACCTTCTCGGGATTATTGCCTGTAGTGAGGCCCGCTGTTAGACGTGAGCATTTCGTTCAGGCTTCCAGTTGGTCTATATCGCTGCACCATCCGGTGGATTTGTGTATCCGCTACTCTCGATTGCATTGTTCCTCCCTTGCTCACAAACTTATGTACACAAGCATACACACTGCACTTACTCTGCAACCGGTCGGCAATCTCTCATTTGAGCGCTTCGCGAGCGTAACGGAATTACGTACCACTAAAAAGAGTTATCTTTATTTTTTAAAATTTTTTTCGTCCTGCGCCCTGAATTAACATTCGCTTCTCTCGCCTCTGTAGCCTATATAGGGCGTTGGATGCTGGAACATGTATGTATACGGACGCGGCGAAGCGACTAAGGAAATACTTTCATTTAACCGCTTATAAACCATTGAACTAAGCAGCGTGTACTGAAGCTTTCCTGAAATATACTCTTCCCATTTGAGCTTGCGCGACCGTGTATCACGACCCCAGCGACATCTCTGTACCGCAATCAGCATTTCATTATTATAGAAGAAGATATCATCGGCGCTGGAGGCGTTCGGGGCCAACGAGTTCATCCGCGTTTGCATATTCCGCTCACGTGCTGCGAGACCTTGCCAAGGCTGATGCGGGTTCGTGTTTCTCTCGGTATATGTCAGTCGTGTAACAAAATACCCTATACGCGCTGTATTCGTGCTATATGTGTATGTAATATGTAATTCATGCGTTAATGTCTTCGTCGGGAAATTGAATCTAGAATATGCACCCCGACCGGATCGGCAGAGACTCGTTTTATATTAAACGCACGTTCGATGTTCGTACGTCGTCAGTTCGGCGCTGAAAAATGCGTGGGGGGCAATAACCGTTTATAAATGTTGCTGCTTAGTATCATTTTGCAGCGCTGTAGTGCATGTATACGTGACCGACCTCGGAAACGGTGCTTTTCTTATTCGACAGCGAATCGTTCATCGCTTATATTCATTTATTTGTTTATAAAATAACGCGGACAAGAATTAAGTCGCAGCAGGGTGAGCAATATACAGGCGAGGCACACTAAATAACAGAATGAAACAAGGTTGAAAATCGTTTTTTTTTTTACACAATTTCTTTGGAAATAGAGTGGAGACTTACGACTTAAAAAAAAAAAACGAACAATTGAACAACTTGGTCATAATACAATTCTAAGGAAGTCATGAAAGAATTAACAACAGTATTTACACAAATGGAATTGTACTCGTGACGATTAACTTATATATATATATATATATATATATATATATATATATATATATATATATATATATATATATATATATATATATATATATATATATATATATATATATATATATATACATACAATTACTTCTAATAGCTTCCCCTATACTTTCCTTGGCATCTTTGTCTGTTAGTTCTCATTAATACTGTGTTTAACAAAGCAAACGAGCCCTTAAGTTTACAATTCTTTCCTTCATTCATAACGAGGGTCTCGTTCTGGCAGACTTGATGCCTTCAGGTGGTATGCGAGGGATTATTAGTCAGCTGCCCGCTCGTAATAAGATCACGTACTACGTGACGCCTACAGGCAAAAGAAAGAGTGTTCCACACTCGCCGTATTGGCAACAGGCGGCGCTGACTGACGCTCCCACGTTTAAGTACACATATATACCCTATAAAGTGGACGGAGGGATGACCGCCACCGTAGCTCAGTGGTAGAGCATCGGACGCGTTATTCGAAGGTCGCAGGTTCGGATCCTGCCGGTGGCAAGTTATCTTTTCGTCCACTTTCCTTTCTTCACATTTACATTACAATTACTTCTAATAGCTTCCCCTATACTTTCCTTGGCATCTTTGTCTGTTAGTTCTCATTAATACTGTGTTTAACAAAGCAAACGAGCCCTTAAGTTTACAATTCTTTCCTTTATATATATATATATATATATATATATATATATATATATATATATATCGTTCAGATAGCGTTGTTGGAAGGAAAACAGTACATGCTCATTTCAGCAGCAACTAACACTGTTTTATTTCCAAAATTAGTATCGTGCCAAATGGCTGAGGTAGTGGCGCCGGTTTTACCTGCTTATTAGTGTATTTATATGTCGTCATTATTTAGTAACGCCATTATTCAGTAACGCCAGAACTTGGGGGACATTGCTGTCTAAGATAAAACGAAGCGATCAATTATTCAGTTATTCCAAACTGTTGCTTAACGTAGCTCTCACTTATAACCAGCTTACGCCTAGTGACGTGTATATAAAAATATATAGATATGCTTTTTTTTTTAGTTTCGCAGTAAAAGTGGTACAAACATATATAGTCGCGACCTCGATCGTTGTATTCTTGGTTTTCAAAAGGAAATAATGTGTGTGGTTATTTATGATGTGGAGGCGTGAAGCTGTTTTAGTATTTTTATTCTACGCGCATTGGTTAGTGTTCTTTGTTCTACAATTGAGTCTGTTATGATCGTGTCTAAGTGCACCATGTTTCTGCCGCAGCTTCACGTTGAGGCTCCATGGTATCATAAAGACGAAAGTTATACCCAAGCTTGTGACACTGTCAGGTGTATGGAAAAATCGTAAACAGGGGGTGTGCGAATTGTTCATCACTATAGCTTCCATCTTCCCCTGACTCCGTCCTTTGTTTCGGCAGGTGTAGAGACGCAAAATTGAATTGAATTGAATTGAATGTGCACCCATGAGCAAAAGTATACGGACCACTGCCGTGCGTGCACCTTTGCCGTCTGCGTCGTCTAGTCGCGAGCCGTTATGTCGAGAGCATTACTCTGACGGAATTCGTCAGAGAAATGCTACCATTAATTATTTGAGAATGCCTGCCAAATTCGCTGCACCCCACTCTTATTCTTCTGTTGTCGGTGACAGCCTAAGAATAAATATAGGCTCCGCCCACGAGGCCGCATTGCCCTTATTTTTCATGCTTCCGCCGTGTTGCTACTTCACGCTTCGGAAACGACGGAACGCGATAAACCGTTTCAAAACACTCCGAGCTGCTATCGCTCCGGTGCACGTCAAACGCGGCACAGTCACAAACTGCAACTGCATTGAGGTAACGACCGGCGAGCATGATGTTGTGTACGGTTGGATAACAGTTGAATTTTTCATTGGTTCCTCCTAACCATGACGTCATAGCAAAGGGCAGCTGTAGTTGGGCTCGCATAACACAAATGGATAGTGGTACCCTTTACTTTTTATTCTTAGCTTGTCACCGACTATAGACCCTTTTCATAAACCGCAAGTGCGCTTCCCTGTGCTGCATCTTCGCCCTACTAATGGCGGCACCTGTTGTCCTTCAAGTGGAGAGCAGGTCCTAGTGGAACGTGCCATGGCTTTTCTATCATGCGTGTTTATATCAAGGGAGCCGAGTGAACGTTTTCCGCGCCATAGGGCAAGCTAACTGCGCTTGAACACGCTGTTTGCAGTAAGTGACCAGCCGCCATTAGTAGGGCAAACTGCATTGCAGGGAAGCTAGCTTTACAATTATGAAAAGGGTCTATAGTTACTGCAGTCTCATGGTTCGTCTCCGCGGTCACTACCATGGTCACTACCGCGGTCAATACCTTACTAAGTGCGAAGATAGGTTCGTCTCGTATTACTGCGAGACCACTCAGGGATGCGTACCGTCTTGCAGGCATACACCTCCGAACAGCCATATAGGAACAGGCGGAGGAGGCCTGGTGTTGTATATGCTCGCGACATCGCCTCGGCGGTTACATCAGCGTCGTCTCGGGCCTCCCTCGCGTATTTTTAAAAGTCCTCGCGCGTACCCGTCATGGCAGGAATAGAGGGGGGGGGCCTAAAAGGCGTAGGCGTAGGTATGCGCGCATGCCCGGTGATATACGGAGAAGCGGCGCGTGGCTTGTGTTGACTCTTTCCGAGTCTGTCGTCGTCGTAAACCCCGCGTGTTTCAGTTCCGGGGTGGTCGTCGCGTTCGTGTGCCAGTTTTTACCGCGTCTTTTTGGCACACAATTTCGAAACTCTCGTTCTGCGCGCTTCCGCAGGCTGCCTAGGATCGCAGTCATTTTGTCATATATCAAAGGTTGTCCGCAGGAGGTCTTAAGTACGGTTGCGAATTGCCTCTACGGTATTGCTTATTGAAGACGATATATCATCCCGTTCCTCTTCCACCCCCATTCTGCGAAGGGACACAATATTCGTTCCAAGAAGACAGGGTGTGCAAACACGGACAGAAGGAAGGAGTCACGACACCACAGAGTTGTTAGTCGGCGTCTCTGGTGTCTTGACTTTTTTCTTGTATGCGTGTTTTCCACGCCCTGTCTTTTTGGAATGAATACTTGCCATCTAGCTCGGCTCTTTGTCATTCTAAGTACACAATATGATGCCTACGATGCCGATGACGACAACATATAAATTCTGATCGAATCTTATCTACTATATTTAGTCGCACGTGCACCAGTAGCTCTGGTTAGCAGAGACTGTATGATGGCTTTATGATGGTTAATGTTGGCCTGTGCCGACTAGCCGTTGGCTCGTTGCTGTTTGTTGTCAAATGTCATCGGGTCGTTCGCTGGTATATGAACATCAGTGGCACCTAACGTAAGTCTGCACCCAGCTGCTTACTTGTGGCCCGGCGAACACCAGGTAAATAACTCACAGGGTCCAATATGCAATTGTCTTAAGACGACTCGGAAGGCGGAAGCCATCTCCTTTATATTCTCAGTCCATGTACTTGATTCCTCCCCCACTCGCCTCCGAAAGCTTTCTCCAACGGGGTTTTGCACAGCCTCCGTGATCGGCCTATCTTTCACCAAGGGATGGTGTGAGGACATCATCGTGTGACGTCATGACGACTTCACAAATGTGATGAGTTCATGACTGTGACAGCGTGAGTCTGCATATTATTGTAGTAGGATATTTTTGCTAGCACAACCAAGTTATGATTTTAGGCTTATAGGTCAGCAAGTCCCATCTATCTCTTGCTTTGTTGAGCCGTGCTTAAAGTGCTGCACCTATACCTGGAAGGCAGAGGGAGTAGTAGGTTATTATAAGCTTTAAAGCAGTGTTGCAGGGAGAGACCGCTGCTTTTACAATAAGCGTGCATGTTAAAGGTCACCTTAATTAGTTGGATGGTTCATTTCATGTGACCATGCCTTATGCTATGCTAGACCTACAGGCACATCATCCCAGAAATGTGCCATACCAAGGAAGAACAGCAGGTACACACTAAAAGCATGTATGTTTAAAAGCGGTGGCAAACTACTCCTTTGTCAACTGCGGTGAAGAACCCCGTGCATGACCATGAGCTGCGAATGGAATGTCTGCTGGTGCTGCCTAAAGTAGAGTAATGTCGGTTAACGTTGAATATCCGCTGTTGTAACGTACAGGGGGGTCAAAAGTTCCCAGGCCACGCCACCATAGGAATACATGGGATAGTGGCCTGGAAGCTCTTTTGACCAGCACTGTACATCATCCTCGCCGTGCATCTTAGGCATCTCCACCTCTTTCATTTTCCTGTGCTGCCCTCTGCCGTTTTGGTAGCGTTTTGGTAGGGGCACGGACAATAACCGGTATTGCCAGAAACAAAGCCTCCGAGATAAGGAGACGTTTCGTGACTTTACCGCTAGGGGAAACGCGCATGCGCTGAGGGGCATCGTGAAAAAGGTGTGTTAACAGTTTATTTGCGCACCAATTCTCAGGTTTACCTTCGCGTAGCAGCAGCATTGTGCGCGCGCAAAATGAGTCCGACGGAGCGTGCGATACAGAGTCCTTAATGGCGAAGCAGCAGTCGCTGCAGCGTTCTTACTTAGCGGTGTATTCCACGTTTACCGTTACGCGGTATTTCCGGTAATGAGCGTGTACGAGTCAAAGCTCTGTCCGTTGTCTCTGGAGAGCCGGATTTCCGCGCTCTCTCTTAATTTGCCGGCTGCGTTATCGGAACGCGGCTCACAACGCCTCGCCGCACTCGCAGAACTGGAGCAACCCCGTGTATTTTAACGGAACTCGGAAAGGCATCGCAGTAAGAAAGATAAGCCGCTTTGCGGCGAACCGTTATTGCGTCGTTATGCCCTGCTTCGTGCGTTACGACCGTACACATGCGCAGGCCTCTCCGCTGATAAGTGCCTAATTAGTATTCTAGCTCGCATAGCGGCTGAAATTTTACGCGTTTCTGACGACGAGGTTTACGCGAATAATGGTGAACCTCGAGCTAATCTAATGCAATTATCTCAAGAATCGATCCATGTCTTTTTCTTTTCTCTCGAAAAGGTGGGTCAGTGTTATTTGTGAATTCAATTAAACCACGAGCCCGCTTCTCAGCCTGTTTAACAATAATAAATATCTCTCACTTAAACGCTGGGAGGTGGGACCATGTCAAATATACCCGTGTTCCTTTAACTTTCGGGCTTTTTTTTCTTTGATTTTAGCGTTGAGGATGCGCAAGTTGCGAAAAGCTGCCACTTAATTTTCATTTTTAGCGTGCATTGCGAAGCTTGTCTTCTTTCGGACTTGTGCTCGACTGCTGACCAGCAGGTTGCGGGATCGAATCCCGGCTACGGCAGCCGCATTTTCAAAGATGGAGGCGAAAATGCTCGAGGTCGGTGTACTTCGATTTAGGTGCACGCGTTAGACAACCCCAGGTGGTCGAAATTTCCGGGAGCCCTCCACGAAGGCGTCTCTCAAAATCATATGTGGTGGTGTTGGGACATTAAACCCCAGCAATTATTGATTATTATAATGATTTCGGACTCGATTCATTATGGCGGGCGGGGGTGCAGCGGTGGAACTCCCCGTCCTCCCTATTGGAGAACTGCGCGTACGCCTGTGGACTACAACTACTACTGCTACTACTACTATTACTACTACTACTGCTACCACTACTACTACTACTACTACTGCTACCACTACTGCTACTACTACTACTACTACTACTACTACTACTACTACTGCTGCTGCTGCTCTGCTGCTGCTGCTGCTCGCCGTCCTCTGCATGCCAGCAACTCGTGCAGACCAGTATATTCGTTTGAGATTGTTCACTTTCTATCGTGTCTCGTTCCGTTTTGCGGCAGCATCTCTCTTGCGACTTGTGTACTACAACTTTCACTCTGGACATTCAAGACCAAAAAAGCCTTGCATGCCTACCAGTGACGTAGCCAGGGAGGGTTTGGGGTGTCCCTTCACCCGCCCCCCTCCTCCAACTTTTTACATTCTGTCTAAGTGTATGTACTCACAGTCACACACATACAGACACATGTACGAATAGGAGGGCGTCGTAGCCCTCCGTCCTTTGAAAAAAAAAAAAAAGTATTGCTTGGCTACGTCTCTGCTGCCGGCGGTTATGAGCTTTACTGGACCCTTTTCTAATGTGCGCTGTCATCGGCTGTTTCTAGATTAAAAACGTACCCTTCAGCAGTGGCGTAGCCAGTGGGTGGTGTGGGGGTTACACACCCTCCGCCCCCTTCCTATCTGTGTACATTTTGTACGTGTATGCGCGCACGCACGCACGCACGCACGCACACACGCACACACGCACACACACACGCGCGCGCGCGCGTGTGTGTGTGTGTGTGTGTGTGCGTGTGCGCGCGCGAACGTTAATCAGCACCCCGCCCCCCTCAACTTTGTAAATTTTGTATATGTGTTACATACACACGCATGATCATGAAATCAAGGGGAGATGGGAAGCTCCCCAACCCCATCCCCCCCTTTGTTTTTTCAGGGAAAATATTCCTGGCTACGCCCCTGCCCGTCAATCACCGTGTGCTCATGCACGTTGCATATCCAAGAAGCAGATGAGAAACTTCACGTGAGGATCGATTGCGAAACGAGCGGCATTGCAGGCGCGGAATGCATGGCGCGTGCTTCTTTTC
>JALIZH010018468.1:0-59344 GCA_030522465.1 Rhipicephalus appendiculatus
GAGCGATAAAGAAAATTATACCCCGCCATGGAATTCCAGATTAACACAACGCAAAAACGAAACGCAGCCACTCCCAGCACCTTATCAGCACCCTCTCCCGGCGTAGCGGATGAGCTTCTTGCGCTGTACTCGAAATACTGAACCTTATGCGGGCGCAAAGAGAGCTCATGATAATGAGGGAAACGATGCCAGGCGTGTTTGGCAAGCATACTCATGGAGCGTTTGTTTAGTCCTTGAGTGGCCTCGTTGAGTGGCACTAAGTGCGGCACACTTTGTTGCAACAGCCAGTTCCGTGGACGCCTTCAACTGCGGAAACACTGCACACCCTGACACATTAGCTGGTAACTGCAGATGTAACCTTTTTTTATCGAGCGGTTGTGATATAGCAAGGAAGAGTACCCAGATCGAAAGTGAAGTCAGTAGAACAATATCGGTGATTTTGGCTCCTCCTTTCTCTGCATGTATGTGTGCGTATGTGTTCATGTGTCCGCCCTGGTAGCAGATTAGCCATAGAGGGCTACGCTGCAAAGCTCGAAGACGCGAGTTGAATTCCCGGCCACACCGGCCGCATTTCTATGGAAGTCCGTTTAAAGGGGTCGTGAAAAGAAAATGAAGCTGCCCGGTTGTAATTTTCCCTACTTCAATAAGGATTAGACGTGCCGATTCCGAAATATTTCGGCGCAATATTCAGTCTACAATTAATGACACCCGTTTGAAATCGCAGTTTTTTTTTTTTGCGCTCCTAAGCGATTATGCGACACCACCGGCTGCCGTAGGCTCTAATGTGACGTCATGTTAAGACAAGTTGTGGACGCGGCGTTATCTTCCTTTTGCCCTAAAATATTAGATTTATAGGAATTCCGAAAATAAAACAATAACACAGCAGTTCAGAGCACTCTGACTTGTACACTGTGCTTGTACAGCACGTGATCTGCTTGGTTCCGGCTTTCAAGCACATCCGGGTCTGTCACGTGCAATTCCATGTTGTCTTCACTCGCATGGTGCAGTCAGTGTCCAAGTTTTTTCGTGCTGATTGCGTGAAGCCGTGTTTTACGGCTTTTTTGGTTGCTTAGTCCTCGCTATGCCAACCATGTGCGTCATCAGACAGTGCCGTACAACGTATCAAAGTGGAAACGACGTTCGCTTTCACAAGCTGCCCAGCGAGCCACAGCGCAGAGCAGTGTGGCTTCGAGCCATCAACCGCGATGACCCCGATGATATGGGAACACAAATTGGTTTCGTGTGTTCCGACCACTTTCTGCCGGAAGACTATGAAACCAACCTCAACATCCTTCGAAGTCTCGGTTTTGACACGAAAAACGCTCGTCTCAAACGTGACGCCGTCCCGACGCAGAACCTCTCGCTCGGCGCACCACCAAGAAAGCGGAGGAGATCTGAGGTAAGTTTGCGGTATGAAAATTGTTATAGTTACCACGCGCACGCTTCCAAGCACGCGCATAGCTCGGACGCGCCTCGCGAGGAATGGAGTCATTAATTAATTCAACGCTCCGCGCTTGCCGGCGCGCGCCGTCAAAGCAGGCCGCAGTTGGCACTTCGTATTGATCAGTTTATAGAACTTCAAAATTCACAGCGTATGCTCGACCACTCTCTGTCAGTCAAGCTGGTTCCAAAGCCATACGGTAACCCGTAGCATGACGAGCAAGGTCTGCCGAATATGAGCGCGTACTCTAGTGCATTGCACATACTATGTGCGCTACGTTTCGTGCACCACTAGGTGCGTGAGACGAGACCCGCGGCGGCGCGTGTCCCACTAGATAGTTGTAAAGTAATCGCGGAAACAAAGAAAAAACACCGAATTGGGTTCTGCGCGGCGGGTATGCCCGTGGCGGCGAGTGAATCCATGTCGTAGTTGCGTAGTTGAAGGGCTCTAAGCACGTTAGGCGCACGCGGTTACAAAGCTGGCAGCAGACTGCAAGAAATGTTCGCGTACGCGTTCCAACGCGCATGCGCCGACCCCGTGTTGCGCATTTGGAGGCGTACGTGTGGTTCGGGCTTTATTGTAATTTTTTTCGGCTACTGACAACTTGTTGTTTTCTTTTTTAGGAACTTCCCCATTCCCAGGACGTGGTGGACATATTGACCCTTGAGGAAGACCAAATTTCGCCTCGAACGGTTGAAAACTACCAGTCAAGTACTTGTACGGTTGCTTGCCAGACTCATGACAGTGATGTGAGAACACAATGTAAGAGATCCTTCGTAGTATCGGTGTGCTGCTTTTCTTACCTTCCAAATTGTCGCAGTAATTAGGCCATGGTTTATGCAACTTACTCAATCTTTAGGGAGTGAACAGGAAAGGTAAATTTATTGGTTCGCCAGTTTTCACTCAAATCCATGAACTCAGCAAATTCTGGAGGTGGCTGTTGTGTTGTTGGTTCGTAATACTTTTAGGGAGGTTTGTATGAATAATTTTTTGAGCCTGAGAAGGAAGTGTATATTTTCCTGACAGGTAGCCAGAGTATAGCCTATACCAAGTTAGCAGTCGCGAACCCACCATTACTTGGTATTATATCCCTTAACAACGTGCATGAAAAGGAAATTAACCTAAAGCATGCTGTGAGCTCTATTTACTGGCATTAAAGTTGTATAAAGCAATAGCACTTCACTGTATATGAACGTTATTTTCGTTTCTTTCACTTTAAGCTACGCAGGTAAACTTACATATGTGTTCGACAAGGCATGTGCAAGTGCAAACAGAACCCATTGGTATGTGGTCAGCCAGGCACGTGCATGTGCAGACGGAACCCTTTCAAACATCATGTGAAGGAAGCACTATTGCGAGTGCTGCTCCCACCAGAAGAGCTTCTTCAGTTCCATTTCCGAGACCTGTCACCTATTCCATTTGCTCCGCAGCGCGCATCCAGTCCCGTGGTATCTGATGCATCAGACTCTGAAGAAGAAGAGGAGGATAATGCTGCAAATGGCTCTGAATACTTCCCTTCGTTTAATGACACATCCTTGGAGTAAGGATTGCAACTTTGTGTTCACCCTCATAGATTGTGCACTGCATGTCATTGCACAGTGGTTTGACTATTTCATTCTAAAAAGCAGGGCATGTGAACGCGGACACGAGAAGAACTCAAGACACCACAAACGCCGACTAAAAACTGAAGATGGGCACATACAGCGGAAGAGAAAGAACCCACAAAAACTTATCTGCGCATGCTCATGCAATAGGCTAGTCTATCAATCTGGAATTCGTGGAGGTCTACGTGACAGATAACGGTTGAGGCATTTTATTTCCTCTTTATGCAAGGTAATCGAAGGTTGGCTCACGCATGCACTTCCACTATTATAAATATGCCGAGCCTCCATTATTAGACGCGTTTCCTCATTCCTATGCCGATACAAAACTGCACATTCATCGAATTTGGGCGTGCACTTACACTCTCGGCAATGTAAAGATAGATTAGACGGTGAGCCCCCGGTGCAGCCGTAAAGACAACATTAACGCCGTATGTACTTCCTACTTTCTTTAGCCTGTGAGATACACAATAAACATACACCTTGCTTTTTAGAATGAGTGAACCAACTAGCTCAGCTCTCTGTTATTCTAAAGTGTGACTAAATCAGATGAACCACTTCATCTGATAATAGCATTCCTTGATCCACCAAGAAGCTTTCTCAATATCCAGTATTACAAGCCACTGCTCATCCAAAATGAGTGCGATATAAAAATTAATGGAGCTTTCCAAGTCTGCGCAACCATTATTTACGAGCTAAAAAAAAAGTCCAAAACACACAGGACACTGTGTCAGTGTCCTGTGTTTCTTGCTGCCCTTTAGCCCTGATGTATTCAAACCTCATATTTCTTTACTAGCAAAAGGTGTGACAATGTAACCACAACTTTTTTATTGTTTCAGATTTGATGGAACCACTGAAGAGCTACCTCCACAGGATGAGAGGAAGTTTATTGTTTTTGAGAGTTCTCTCAAACAACTGTTGAATTCATGCCGGAAATGCTTTTGCTGCTTGCAAGACTGCAAGCCGGGTGCATGGAACTTTGTTAGAAGTGCAGACATTGTGCACGAACAACCACTTTTTGACGTGGACAAGTCAGCCTTACATCAAGGGCAAGCCAGCAGGCAATGTGCTGACATCCGCAGCTATATTATTCAGCGGCACCAGCCCAACCTCAGTGCTCCGAATGTTCGAGCACATAAAGCTGCAAGCATTTACGCCAAGAACATTTTTCAACTATCAGCGAGGCTACCTTCTTCCTGCGATTGAAAAGGTAGGAGAAAGGTTGTGTATTGCTACGGTCTGGAAACAGTCCTGTTGTATTCAGTTCTGCATAGCATATCAATATTTTTCTGGTTATAAGCCGTAATGTTTTTTATCTTTGTGTGTTCAAGAACAAATAGTTCCTAAAAGAGGTTCTCAAAAATTTAACAACGGAAGCACTATCTCAGTAGTGTTCTGCATTTAAAAGTAATGTTAAAAAGCTCAATTTTTGTCTCAACAGATATGGCAACTACAGCAAGAGGACTTGTTTCGGCAGTTGCGGGGCTGCAATGTTGACTTGGCTGGCGATGGTCGTTGTGACTCGCCAGGTTTCTCTGCGAAATTTTTGACGTATTCACTTCATGTTGCCCAGCTGAACAAAATTCTGCACTTTGAGCAAGTGCAAGTCGGGGAGGTAAGATATAGCTACTGTAATGCAGTCGCTTTGTTATTAACAGTTCATCTTTTTTCACTAAAGTGTGCAGATGTGAAATCGAGCACGTCGATGGAAAAACACGCCTTTGTGAAGAGTTTGGACGTGGTGAAAAAGCAGGGACTCAATGTGATGTCTGTGACGACAGACCGTCATGTCCAAGTGACGAAATATATGAAGACTCAGGAGCCTACCATCCCGCACTACTATGACGCTTGGCACATCACAAAAGGTAGCTTCCAGTGAAAATATCTCAGGCTCATTGATGCACATTACAGATGTGATTTGCAAAATGCAGCGCATTCGCGCGCTAGACTTCTTTGAAACAAATGGATTAGTAAAAGGAAGGGTGCGTGAAGGAGATCGACATAATAGCAATATGCCGCAGAGAGAAGATGGCGAAAATGAATAAGCACTAAGAGAGGGGAACATTTTTCATTTGCTTTTCGTTTTCGGCTGTTTGATCTGAGTCGCGACTAGGGCATAGCTCAGTGGAGGTGTTATATAAAGTAATGCAGCTAAAACATTCAAGTTTTTTTTGCCAGAGAATAGTAAGAGCATGTCGAAAGCTTTGCTTTTTTATCGCACCTGTACCCAGAAGTCCCCCTTTCAAAGCATTCTGTACCATGCATGACATTAACCTACCGTGAATGAATTTAATAAATTTGTTCCAGGCATCAAAAAGAAGCTGGCTGCCCATGCAAAACGAGCTGGTTGCAGTTCGCTGGAACTGTGGATCCAGCCAGCTAGCAATCATTTACATTGGTGTGCAGCCATGAGTGATGGTGATGCCCGAGCTGCTGACAGACATCTGGAAGAGTGTGGAACGGCATGTGGCGAACGTACACACGGGACACCCGGGGCTCTACACTCATTGTGCCCACAGGTGACCTCGGCGAGAGGCAATGGCTAGTTCCTGGTTAGTAGTGCAGCTATTTGACAATTTACTTCCTGTGTAATTCGCTTTCGATGTTGGATGCATGTTCTTGTGATGAAGTAGAGGTTATGGCGGGCTTTAATTGCAAGCTTTGCCAGAGCTGGGGTACTTGCATTCAGCTAGTTGTCGATGTTTACTGTGCAACTCTTTGTTACCCCACTTTAGTACTAAAAAAGTCTAATTACATTAACCTTCAACACTACTTCAATGCTTATCCAGAAAATTACTTTTGTCAACACAGGGACACCCGCACACCAGAAGTTTGCTGCTGTTGTTATGGCACCCCGTCTCCTAAAAGACATTCGGCAACTGGCCCCTTCCACACACACCTTCAGCTTGGAGGCCTTCCACAGTGTGTTGATAGGCTTTGCTCCAAAGTCGGTATGCTTCTCACCTGACGGCATGCGTGCAAGGTGAGTAGTGAATAACATCAGACAAAAACTGAACTTGGAGAACTGTTGGAAGTTATTTCTTTGTTCAGGACACAACTGGCAATCCTTCATTTCAATGAGAATGCTAACAAAGGACAAGCAATAACAAATGAAGGACTGTCGCGATGGAAGGTGAAACACCCGAAAGCGAGGAAAGGTACAGCCGTTGCTTGTCCTGTGAAAGCCACACCGACATACGGTAAGCACTAGTCTACTTGGCACTGCGAGAAAATTTTTTCTAGGGTCAGAGATCTCAAAGGGACGTGAGGCAGTTTGGGTTGAACATAAAAGATTTGAAATATACGGAATTGTGCATGGCTGGGTACTTTCAATCAACTGCATGACTTTTCAGTCTCGCTGCTCCTATCTGATTTGTTCTTTAAAAGCACTATTTATATCTGACATGACTGTTCTCAGCCACCCGCTTGTTTGATGTGATGCAATCTTGTGGGTTGATGTAGTCTATGACTGGACAACCTCAACGACACCATGAAAATGGCCTTTGGCCATCCCATTACATGTGGTATATTACAGACCGTTTTATGGACGTATAAATCAGACTTTTATGGTGATATTTTACATGTGTGGAGGTGTCTATCGGCTAATTTAGTATTTCAGAACCTGAGCTTCAACATTTTGGTGGCATCATCAATAAAGGAGGCCTTGTACTATCCGCGTCAAATGAAACCCGAGCTGCGGCAACCCTTCGCGATGGTATAGTGCGCGCCGTGCAGTTATCACTATGGACAGGTGCACATATGCCCAGTGCAGCCAAACCGGATGCGCACGCATGTGAATGGTGATGACTGGACGGCGCGCACTATACCATTTCGAAGGCTTGCCGCTTCATTTGACACGGATAGTACCTCCTCAGTACTATGTCGTGTATGACTGGATAATGTCTGGTATATATGAAATGACAAGTGCTGATATTACATGCAAGGCTATTCATTTCCAGAATATGTCGACCTTGCTACTGAAGGAGACAGTGCGTTGCTGCGAACAGTGGTCGTCGTTTAAGGCAGCTTTCTCCGCAAACCATTCAACTGCTCCACCGCCCATGAGCCATTCTTTCCCAAGGCCTCCCAAGCATGAACTTGTGGCAGCAAGAAGGTCCAGGTTTGCCGCTGGCACGGGAAGCACCACACTCTAGCACAGGTGGGCATTAACCTTTTACGTTACCATAGTGGTTGTAATGTAGTGCACAATGGTGCACACGTGCTTAACCGGCCGGGAGCCGCCCCCCTTCTGTTATGTATATAATCACCGCCTTCTTGAATAAACGCCCTTCTTTGATGCACCATGCTTAGGCGCATCTACAGCGGTGTTTCCCAGTTCTATAAAAAAAATTTATTAGTGAGTCACAGGTTCATATGCAAGGACGCATGACAGGTTAAAACGCTGAGGTTTCAAGGCAGTTTTATTCATGCTTTGTTATTCTCTTCACTCCTATATACACGACATGCCTCGACTGTCGCTAGGCGAATCGGATCTTTCATCCGGCATCACTTTAGCACTAGAATCTTGGTTTGGCTGGTGCAAGATTCTATGTGTGTTCCGAGTGCCAGGCATGATTGGCATATGATAACCACATGCTGTGCAATAGCACTAGCAGTAGCAAGACTCTAGTGATATGGTGATGCCGGCTGAAAGGCTCATAGATTTTGCGCATACTGGAAACCAGTGTAACCATCAGATGGAAATTTCTCTCTTATTTGGTGTACAGCACAAGCAGGGAGGACCTTCCGGTGATATCTGCCGAGGCGTCCCCAAAGCCAATGTGCAAGCTGCCTGTAGCCGATGTAGCGGTACTTCCTGTTGACAAGAGAGAGAGCAACAGTCACCATTTTTTTTTCAGCATATCTACCTTACCAAAATGTCTGCAGGACTCGGTGACGGCCCCAGTGTGACCTTTTAGCGCGGAGAAATTGAGAAATAAATTGGCTTCACACTGAACAGAAATTCAGTGGCATTACAGGTGTCTTTGTCTACTTACAACCTCATCATTTTCCAAGGTTGACAAATTGATTCGCCATGAATTTTTTTCTTCTTAGCAGTGCGGTGAACTCTGAAAGAAAAACTACAGCATAACCGCAGTCTGCTGTTGCGTCCACTACAATGCCTAAAGGCAACAGTTCTCAGGCAGACAGAACCTGGTGGTCATACTGAACCTTGTGCATAAGAGAGGATGCATGAATGGCACATCGGGAAGCAGCAATGAAACTTCGTTCTTGGTGCCATTCATCTCCACATGGCCAGTGCAGGGGTATCCTTCGGCAGTGTCGTGTAATACACCTTTCTGGAAAAAAGGAAGGCCAAACAGATACTTGATGCATACCATGAACAAAGGAAAAAAATTCTGGCTATTTGTTGATTGTTTCTATCACAGGCTTGTCTTTTGGTGGCCTGCATATTCTGATGATCTTCTCAATACAGCATTTCTAGTTTTGGCTGAGCTAAGCATTCTGGACATCTGTTTACAATCGTTCCATAAGAAAACTTACCTGCTTCTAAAATTTCTAAAAGAAGCTAATTCGGTGCGAAGCTACTCCCGAGCGGTGTTGTTCTATAATTTTAGCCCTAGCTAGTTTCCTTCACCAGCAAAATTTGTCTTTCTAACCCACTTTATAATGTACAGTTCCTTTCCTGCTGACATAATTGCATCACATGCAGCCTCGATTAGACGCTATGCGTTCTAAATGATGCGTTTCAGTAGAAAATTGGTTACCATACAAATGGAAGTGAGTGGTGGCTGCAATAACCTCAGTCAGTAAGTGTCATTATTGGAACAAATGTCTGCAACACTACTACATTATCACCTAATGCCAGTTGATGAAAGAGATTTGGCAACGAACGCAAGTGCTGGGACGGTGATTTTTTTTTTTGCACGCATCATTTAGAACGCTATGCGTTCTAAATGATGCGTTTCAGTAGAAAATTGGTTACCATACAAATGGAAGTGAGTGGTGGCTGCAATAAGCTCAGTCAGTAAGTGTCATTATTGGAACAAATGTCTGCAACACTACTACATTATCACCTAATGCCAGTTGATGAAAGAGATTTGGCAACGAACGCAAGTGCTGGGACGGTGATTTTTTTTTGCACGCATCATTTAGAACGCTATGCGTTCTAAATGATGCGTTTCAGTAGAAAATTGGTTACCATACAAATGGAAGTGAGTGGTGGCTGCAATAAGCTCAGTCAGTAAGTGTCATTATTGGAACAAATGTCTGCAACACTACTACATTATCACCTAATGCCAGTTGATGAAAGAGATTTGGCAACGAACGCAAGTGCTGGGAACGGTGATTTTTTTTTTTTTTGAAATGGACTAAGTGGGTACCGAGTACGGTTTCAAGTTGTACAGCCTCCTGCGAAAAAGACAGCTTTGTGCCCATTTTACTGAAATCCGAGCGGTATTTCCCATAGTAAACTCTTTTCAAGTGCTGCTCCAATGACGGTAGATACCCGAACAATAAATCAGGCAAACCGCAAGAACTTGAAATTTTCATGAGCACTTTCTCGCACAGCTGTTGATCACATGGTTTTCACGTTTGAGAAGAAAGCGAGATCAGGCGGTCGTTTGTTCATGCTATGTAGCCTTTGGGCAAGGCTCTTACCTTGTTTCCTCGGCGAGCAGCCCATGGTCCTCAAGCATTTGAATGACTACACCGAGCACAACCTCGTCAAGGCATAGCGTGTGAAAATACGGGTGCACTGTAATGCACCCAGACGGCTGCCTCCGAATCGCCGCGTGGATCTCGCGGCAACAGATGCTCTCGCGAGCGGTGGGCATCGGCACGCACTGTCCGCACAAGCACCTATAAGAATAGCTAGGTTAGCGATTGCACACTCTCGCAAACAGCTCAACATAGGCTACAAGACTTGCACGTACCAGAGCGTATTTCCGAGCCGATCGGGTTCAGGGGGGTCATGGTCGGGGCTTCCGCAAGCGGAGGTTCTGCCACGCGGTCTCAATTCGAGTGCTTCCCGGGCGCAGGCTCCGTCGTCGTCGCCGCCGCTGTCTTGGTCTGACGATGGCTCATCGCGCACTCGCAAAGGTGCGTCGGCGTACGGCTCAAAGCCCAAGAGCCGACTCCGCTCGAGCAGACGACGCTGTAGCGCGGGAAGGTCGGTCATGTTGAAACGGCGCGGTTTGTATGCGCGACGTTATGGTGACGTCGTACAGCGCCGCAATCACGTGGCCGCATCAGCCGCATCGAAACGGTATGATGCTACGAACCTCGGTCAACTATGGCTCAGTAAACATCGCTGTCGTCGCCATGTTTTGTCAATAATGGAGACTTTTCATTGGCTGCTTAAAGTGACGTCATCTGTACAGTTGAGGGGAAAGTGAGCAGAGAAACCGAAATTGTGTTTT
This sequence comes from Rhipicephalus appendiculatus, assembly GCA_030522465.1. Classification (NCBI taxonomy): domain Eukaryota; kingdom Metazoa; phylum Arthropoda; class Arachnida; order Ixodida; family Ixodidae; genus Rhipicephalus; species Rhipicephalus appendiculatus. The sequence goes on from JALIZH010018468.1 coordinate 10,425, forward strand.
TATAGCTATTAAATGAATGCTTACGATGAAACGACTGAATGTTTATTATTGAATGGATGGCCAGGATTACGAATACACACACAGTTGGAAATTTTCGGAAAACGTTTCACGACCCCTTTAAGCATAGTTACAGGAACTCCTGTGAAAGCAGAACGACGACAGCTTTCACAAATTGCGAATAGGGTTGGCGGCATCGCCATCAATTCTCAGCGTTGCTAGAGGAAAGGTACATGTGTGTTTAGAGTCTTTCAGATCGAAAAATACTGCTTGTAAACTAACTACGTGCTCTTCGGTTTAACTATTGCGGCTACAGACACTACGAAGGGTGAGCTTTATGTCGCGCCGTAAAAAAATGGGTCGAGAAAAATCAGTTGTCGGTCCCTTTAAGGAAAAGCCGCTGCTGCCGTGGCGATTAATTAGCTGACGGAGAAGTTCTGTGCGCGCACTGCACGTGCATAGCTGACCTCGGCGAGGCGTGCTCATGCGGTGAAGCAGTGTGCCCCGCGAAATCGGTAATACGACGCCGATTTGTCTAGGTCTTTGCGACGAATTCTGCTCAGCCATAGAGCTCCACGCCGCTTGAGGACAGCTCTGTTTTCGCACACTGTTCTAGTTTGACTCTCGGTGCCACATAGAAGCCTACCCGTTGAAATTTTTCGTCGTTGAGCTTGTTGTTTGTGCTGTTGGAGCAACCCCTTATGAAGATGGTTATGTCTGGGAAATGTACTGAATGTTTTCACCTGAAGTCCTTCATGACCTATATGGTTCCTATTAATTTATGTTACCTGCAGGATGCTACTTTATGTTTACGAAACCATTCCTCTTCCTATCGAAGGATTCCAAACGCTAACGCGAACGCACAGGTTCGTGATAGCGTTTGTCACCACCGCACATGCGTCATACACTATCCTCTTGGATACGCACGAAAACAGGAAGTTCTAGAAAAGCGTACGTAAAGATAGCGTTTGTTGTGCTCGCGCGCTATTAGACAATTATAGTTTAGCGGGCTTAGCGGAATAGCGGGATCGAAATGCGCATGCGCAGTAAGCTAAAAGACCTGTAGCATGTACCGCACGCACGCTATTTTTCAGATTTAGCGTTACCGTGTTTGCGTGGTCTACGTAGTGTACGTAAAACATGGCAGCAGTTTAGGACGCCCGCTTCGAACTGAATATAGCGTTGGTGGGGATGGATCAACTTCTTTCGTAGCTAACGACGATGCAAAATGGCTTCGCTTGCCTTCAGGTAGCTTCGACGACCGAGTATTACCGATAACTTAGTCTAGTTTTTGAGATCGCCTTCCATTTCGAACGTCCCTAGGCCTAAGATAGGCACAATAGTGCGGTCTATCTGGGGTCGTATGAATATCACGCGCGACTTGTCGCATCGAACCAATGAAAACGCACGGCCTATGTCGTCAATCCCATGTGGTGAAGCGTCACTTCCGATCACAAAAATAGCCGCTGTATGTCGCTCTAGTCCGAAAACAGTGCGGTTTCTCCGTAGAAATAAAATTATAATAGCATTGTTCTTGGCGTTGCCACTCGCGCAACGATATCGGTGCATTCCACAGTTCGATAAGAAGCAATGAAAACGACACGCTAGATTTGTGTCGCAGGGCCCCTTTAGAGGGAGTCCGCAAGAGGATAGCGTAAAACACATGTGCAGTGGCGGCAAGCGCTACCGCAAAGCTTTGCGTAGGCTATTCTGAAACTCCCTTTTTTTTATTCAGGGTGTGCAGGAGGATTACAAGAATTTTCAGGGTGCGCAAGTGGATAGCTTATGATGCACGCGCATTGCCGAGAAACACCACTGCACATGCGTCCTACGCATACGCGGTGTGTCTAATTGTGTGTCAAAACTGTCTTATTTTAGTGTTAGCGTGACAGCGAGAGTTAATGGAATAGCGTCACCGTATCGTCGCAAACGTTCAACGCGGATAGCGCGTTATTTAGTACAGCGGGACAGCGCTTGCGTGCCTAAGCGTTAACTGGGCCATCACCGAAGGTTGAATGTGCTAAAAAAAATGCTCGCCTGTATCAGAGCATACAGCAACATTACTACTTTTTTTTGTGATAACAACAGTAAATAAATATCAAACACGCACCAAAAGCGAAAAGTTATCGTTGCAGATGTGTTTACACCGATCTTCTTGAAAGGCCTAGGAACACCCGAAATGGGAAGCGATCGCAAAAACACCGCTATGTTATCCGTAATACTTGGTCGTCCAAGCTGCTTGAAGGCAAGCAAAGGCAAATAAAAGTTAGTTGAAAGTTTTGCACCTCTCCATGTTCATCCTTTCTGTGTCCCATCGTGTTTATTTGCGCACACCAGTTTTACCTTTCGAAGCCACGGTCATTTGCTGCCAACAAAGTCATTCCAACAGCAACACTGACTTCAGTTCGAAACGGGCGTCCGAAACCGCCGCCATTTTTTAGGTATACTATGTAAATCACGCTATCACGGTAACGCTAAATATGAAAAATAGCGTGCGTACGGTATACGCTATGGGTCATTCAGCGTGCTGCGCATGCGCATTTCGATCCCACTATTCAGCTAAGCACGCTGTTCTGCAAAGCCTGCTAAACTATAACTGTCTGTCTATCATCACCCCAAAAGCGCGCTTACGGAACGGCAAATCCATCGCTGATGGAACCCCGCTGCATGCGTTTGCTATGCAGCAACCTAAACGCACGTCCGTCTTTGGACCGCTAGGGCACGGACATGCGGAGTGTTTATCATTAGGAAGTACAGCGCATGACACGATCTTGGGTTCTTTCGCAGGAATAAATGACAGCAAGGTTACGCACTTCTCTTCAGTCGTATCGTCCTTGAAGCCCGGTTCATCTTAAAACAAAGTCTACCGGCCTTAGAGGCACACCGACATAAAGTCCCTAAAAGGAGTACTGACATGATTTTAGATGCGAAGCATCTTATGCTCGGGGCTATGTCCGTCCCTCCCGGGTCCCCCGTCCCGCGTCCCGTGTCCCGCGTCCGGCCACTTTCATGAAGTAGGGAAGCACCCATTATGCGAACCAGAACACTGTAGTAATATGAAGGCCGTCAACCACTAACACAGTCATCAGAGTCATGGCCGAGAGCACAGAGAGGCTGCTTAGCAATGGCTACAGGTGGTGTCTGTCGCCCAGGTTGACCCCATTCCTTGATCTTGCTTGCATGTGTTTGGAGGTGGTGGTTGTGGTTCGAAGAAGGAAAAGGCGCCCAATTTCTGCAGCCCGGTCGGGAGCACGGCGCAGCGCCTATGTGTTTGGAGGGAGCTTAGTCCGTCCCTCCTTAGCGCGACCCACACCACCACAGCGCATGCGCGTCCCCCTCCCCCCTCTCTCTCCTACGCTCACCCCCTTTCTTTCCTCTAGGAATCCTCTACTCTACGGAGCGGCTCCCGCGTCCCACACCCACAGTGTCCCACAGCGCATGCGCGTCCCCTCCCCCTGTCCTCTCCTACGCTCACCCCCTTTCTCTACTCTAGGAATCCTCTACTCTACGGAGCGGCCCCGGCATCCCACATCCCCACAGCGCATGCGCGTCCTCTCCTCCTCTTTCTTCTAGGAATCCTCTACTCTACGAAGCGGCTCCCGCGTCCCACACCCCCCACAGCGCATACACGTCCCCTCTCTCTCCTCTCCTACGGTCCTCTCCCTCTAGGAATCCTCTACGGAGCGGCGCGCATGACAGGGGGTGTGACAGCTGCATACCCCGCTGGGGGGCGCCACGGTACTTCCGCGGTATGAAAATGACGGAGCGCGCGCGCCTCATTCTATCCTGTGTAGCGCCCGGACCGCTGCCGTGAAACGAGAGCGGCGACGTTCCTCCCGCTCAATCTAATTATCTCCCCGCTGCTTCGCATCCACACATGGTTCCCTTTAGCGGGAGATGGGGAATTTTTTTTAAACATTTTGAGATTGTTGCTCTAAATAAAAACAATCATGTCGAGAACCCTAAAAAGAGGAATGTGCCTGGGAATGCATCGAATATATTTCAATACCGCTACCAAAAAACACTTTCGGTTTCGATATCGAGGGGGCGGCTTCTCAGGGACGTGTCATAGGAGTGTGACATCACGGGAAGACAGCAACTGACGACGTACTAACGGCGAACCTGTCATCTGCTCGTGATGACCGTAAACAACGATGAGTGGATTGACATTCAGTGACCCTGACAGTGATTTCTGCGAATTGGGCTGCATGCAGGACGCAGAGCTTGCAAACTCAGATACTGTCTTGACTCTTGGGGATAATGTCGATTGCAGTGAAGCTGGCTTGCAGATGCTCAATGGTGCAAACTTTAAAATCAAAATAAAAAAAAGCCGGCAGATCCCACGCACTGTGGGAATCGATGTAATGCGAAGCAGCCAGGAAGGAGCAAATCATGCTTTACATTATTTGAATGTCATGTTTTACATGTTACGACCTGTCATTTATGTTCATCATACAGTCACGTCACGCAATACCAAATTTGGTGCACATCAAGCTAACGAAACGGCCACGAGCGCGCCATGAGCGTGTAATGCAAGTCATGTCGCTCATGACATGTCATGATTTCCATATTACGGCTTGTCATTCATGTTCGTCATACAGTCACGTCGCGATATACCAAATTTGGTGTATATCCAAGCTAACGAAACGGCGGCGAGCACTCCAGGAGCGTGGCATGCAAGTCATGTCGCACATGACAAGTCATGATTTCCATATTACCACTTGTCATTTATGTTCGTCATACAGTCATGTCACTCAATACCAAATTTGGTGTATCTCAAGCTAACGAAACGGCCGCGAGCGCGCCATGGGCGTGGCATGCAAGTCATGTCGCACATGACAAAACATGATTTCCATATTACCACTTGTCATTTATGTTATTCATACAGTCATGTCACTCAATACCAAATTTGGTGTATATCAAGCTAACGAAACGGCCGCGAGCGCGCCATGAGCGTGGAATGCAAGTCATGTCGCACATGACAAGTCATGGCTTCCATATTACCACTTGTCATTTCTGTTCGTCATACAGTCATGTCACTCAGTCCCAAATTTGGTGTATGTCAAGCTAACGAAACGGCCGCGAGCGCGCCATGAGCGTGGAATGCAAGTCATGTCACTCATGACATGTCATGATTTCCATATTACCACTTGTCATTTATGTTCGTCATACAGTCATGTCACTCAATACCAAATTTGGTGTATATCAAGCTAACGAAACGGCCGCGAGCGCGCCATGAGCGTGGAATGCAAGTCATGTCACTCATGACATGTCATGATTTCCATATTACGGCTTGTCATTTATGTTCGTCATACAGTCACGTCGCGATATACCAAATTTGGTGTATATCAAGCTAACGAAACGGCCGCGAGCGCGCCATGAGCGTGGAATGCAAGTCATGTCACTCATGACATGTCATGATTTCCATATTACGGCTTGTCATTTATGTTCGTCATGCAGTCATGTCACTCAATACCAAATTTGGTGTATATCAAGCTAACGAAACGGCCGCGAGTGCGCTATGAGCGTGGAATGCAAGTCATGTCGCTCATGAAGTCATGATTTTCATATTACCACTTGACATTTATGTTCGCCATACAGTCATGTCACTCAATCCCAAATTTGGTGTATGTCAAGCTAACGAAACGGCCGCGAGCGCGCCATGAGCGTGGCATGTAAATCATACTTTTCATGACAAGTTAGTCATGATTTTCATGATATGACCAGCCATTTATGTTCGTCATACAGTCATGTTATGCCATACCAAATTTGGTATAAATCCCATTAACGATACGGCCAGGAGAGCACAAAGTCGTAGGCGGCTAGATAGATAGATAGATAGATAGATAGATAGATAGATAGATAGATAGATAGATAGATAGATAGATAGATAGATAGATAGATAGATACGCTCAAAGTCGCCGAAGTTCGCTAAGAAATGCTTCGCATTTAATATTTTATACCTGTTGTCTGACTCCGGCGCGTAAAAAGTGTTGGCACTGCATACCAAGGAAACGATAACTGTCCCTTTTGCTATGTCTTCAAATCGTGTAAGTACTCCTTTAAGAATAACGACTATAGCGCGAGCCATGCTATCCGCGCCTTCGAAACCACCCGAACACATTTTGCAACGAACCTGAAGAAATTGAAACACCGCGACTGGTACAACTTCAAGGATATAAAAGCTGAAGCAAAACATTACCAGCGCAGCTGTCTCTTCGCAGTATCCAACCCATATATATACCTCTCGTTCCCTAAAGCTCCGACACCCGTGGGCAGCAGGTACACAGACCGGAACGCGTGTAGCGTCTCCAGCAGTGTCTTCGCCGTAACAACGAAGACCCTCGTCAGGCCTTACAGTCTACATTATACCTGCCTTTGCAGTGCAGCGACCAATATCACTCACTCACTCACTCGCTCTCTCTCTCCCAGACACACCCAGAAACACACGCACGCACGCACGCATGCGCGCGTCCATTCAAATTTTCGTTCTAGCGGCAGAACACTTTTTTATGCTTAAGGCAAATGCGTACCTGAAGAAACAGCCAGAGGCTCCGTTTGTGTAGCACTTGTTGACAGAATTTTCTTTTCATTTGCCTGTGATGCTTCGTCGTGGGTTAGTAGCCGCACTTGAACATATTTATCTGTGACATGACCCGGCTCACACGCTGCTTGTGGAGATGTTTCCACAGCTTGTCCCGACTCACAAGCCGGACTTGGTCCTGCCTGGTGTACTGGGTCTGCTGCGATGTCATCCTGAAATAAATCGGCTTCTGTTGTTGCGAGTGATAACGCTAAAGATTATTGCCGAGAAAAGATATGAAACCCCCCTTACCTTGCCTTTTTTACTACAATGAAATGGACTTGGCATGTGCCCGATGGTGCTGTCTCCAGACAGCATCCCTCCACGAATCTGCAACAGTGTATGAAAAGATAAGTACATATAGACAACAAAACGGGTACTTATGGCAACTATTAAAATGAATACAAAATTTTCAGACGTGTTTGAAATGATACAGCAAAACCACCAATACTGTTGCATAACAGCCTGTTCTTACGTTTTTATCTCGCCGTTCTCAGCTTTCTCTTTTTGTAATTGCCATCAATGTCCCTCGGACAAGTCAAACCTTTTATATACACTCACAGCCGTGAGAGAGTGCTAGCGATTCCCTTTGCGGGAGTAAACGCTTGTCCCATATTTCACTCTCTTTTCAGGAGTGCTGGGAACAACTCTCTGCTGCACAGAGTGGGCACACTCTCCCGACAGAGTTCTGGTGTTCTCGTTGAACGAGAGTGAACAAGCTCTTTTGCCAGAGTAAGGTGACGCTTCTGAGATGGAGTAAATACACTCTCTGCGCGAGTTACGCTACTCTCTCACAGAATTTTACAATCCGCTCTGGCTAGAGTGCATCAACTCCCTCCAAGAGTACAATCACTCTTTCTGCTAGGACTAACATAAAAAAAAAGGATAATTGTCGAGCATTTGTGACAATCTAACAGTGAACATGCTGGGGTTGTTCGAAGCTTACGTCACATATACGGGACAGACATCGGTACACACATTATAATCGTACACAACACTGCAACACTGAACATTTACCACTCGCGCTACGGACAACCATACGTGCAGAAACCAGTATATATACCCACGATATCTAGCCCCCTTCTAGTACCGGCGGCGCAACATCTCTATTGTGCGTATTTAAAGACAAACATACACCGAGCACGTGTAAGTATCTGGTGATCGTTAGGAACACCGCAGGAACGTCGACCGTTTACTATAAAACTACATAACATTCGACGCCGTTTCCGTTAATAAATTGGAATTATCAGCTGCCATTCTGTCATATATATCGGCTCAATACGGTGCAGCCGCTTATGCCCAAGTCTGGGAGCTGTAGCTATATCGTCCCAACTGTATTTGTAAGCGCGTATACGCGCTTACAAATACAGTTGGGACGATCTTTCAGCAGGGCTGGCCGAGGAATAATCCACGAACAAAATGATCCGGCGTCCGATTCGACTTGCGGTGCCGCGGCATGTACTATTACACCAGAAAAACAACGGCGGTCGACCACAACTCAAACGCATCCTAAAGTTTTGGTTACCTCGGCTACACTTTAATGTAACTGTTAGAGCCTTGAGAAATGCGCGAACTTCAGTTAATCAATCAGCTCTTTATTTCAGACAGGCGTATGTCTCGGATACAAGGGCAAAAGGCAGATGTGCTCTGCCTGACGGGACCTCAGCACCCGAATGCGCCCGTTCAGAGCATGGACAAAGAGATACAATATCATGCATCAATAATACATGCGAAACGCGTGTATTAATGCTTAAAACTTGACCTTCGCGAGCCACCTGCGCCGAGATCGGTACCAATATGACCCGTACGACTCCCAGCGAAGGTAGGCCTAGCATACTGGCTGAGTCCGTCGATATGTCATCGGCGCTTCTGGGTTTAATGATACGCGCATCCGAGGAGTAAGAACGACTGTACAGTAGAGCTATGGCATCGGTTAACCTGACTGAACCATTGTTTCTTGTGTACAGTGTCCGCACAAGGAGCGATGAGCATCGATGCGACATGCTTTCAGCCAGCGCACACAGGCCGCCGCCGAAAGCCTCCGGGCGCACTCGCCGGCCCCTCGGTGACTCATATGTGAAAACACAGGCTTGTCATTTGGTACGCCTTATTGAAGTAACATGGTGGCATACTTCCTTGCGCAATCAATTTGGTTTTTAGCAATCGGTTATGTAGTTTAATAACGTTTGCTGTCGGGCTAGTTGGTGCATAGCTGAACTTGAACTGATGGCGCAAATGTTAGACAGGGATGAAGAAGACACGTAATGTCATAATCGTACACAACACTGCAACACTGAACATTTACCACTCGCGCTACGGACAACCATACGTGCAGAAACCAGTATATATACCCATGATATCTAGCCCCCCTTCTAGTACCGGTGGCGCAACATCTTGTCGCTTGTCCGTGTCTTACGTGTCTTCTTCATCCCTGTCTAACATTTGCGCCATCAGTTCAGGTTCGGTTATGTAGTTCCAGCTTTCGGTATAGAGATGCAAATCTGTACACTGACAGCTGCTGCACTAGCATATAGCGTCGCTTGCACAAGAAAATACAGATCATTCCATCAAATATGCGCGTACTTACGAACGACATTACAGTCGACATAAAACTTTTGTGCACGTCGACCAGCGGAAAGAGCGAGAAACGGCTCTTGGACTCTGCAGTAACAGCTGACAATCCGCCCCAGCTCCTCGGTAATTTTTTAAATATCTTTTTTTCTATGTTATGAATTCTCACAGAAAGTTGACGCCGTTCGCCTTAGCGGCATGCCACACGTGGCCAGCAGCAGCTTCCATCTTAAGACGCAAGGTTTAGTTGGGAAAAAATCGCATCTGTCTGCACAGTGTGACCAGTGAAGCGAAACGGCGTGTTTTGTTTTTAAGTTTTTCTTACTGCGCAGTCACCGTGATGGGACGTGGCGTAGTGGTAGAGTACTGGACTGGTAATGGGAGGTGGCGAGTTCGAATTGTGCTGGCTGAATTTTTTTCTTTGTTTTGTAAGGCACATTTTTTTTTAAAGGGGCCCCGCAACACTTTTCCAAGTCGCCATGCAATGGGTCCACTAAAGGAGCTTATTGCCTTACGAATTCACCGCCGCAAAAATTTATAGAATTCATCCAGTACGAGCGGAGTTACAAAGATTTGTCGCACGCTGCAATTGCATTCTCTCTTCTCTGGTCCCGACGGAAGCGCTGGAAGCTAAGCAGGGAGGGATGGCACGGGGGAAGAAAATACGTCACGCGCGCCTCGTGTCCTTGAGCACTTTTTCTCTTCGAATGCGCGGCTTTTCAGTGCGATCGTACGCGCACTCGTGGACAAGTCGCGGTCTCGCGCAGCGGCCCCAGTAACGACCGAGCGCGCCATGCTCAAATCAGCCAATAGCTAATGCAACGGCTGTGACGAGTGATTTTTGAGCTTGTAGCGCCATTTGTCGAGAGAAGAGAAAGCAATTTTTAGATGACTTTGAGAATTTATTATGAATTCCTGGCCACGTACTGCGCTATAATATTTGGCTAGCGTGTCCTCGGGAGGATCGACTACCGATCGGCAGCGTTTTCTGACCATGCTCAAAAAGTGTTGCAGGGCCCCTTTAAGTAATGTCTCGAGTGTCTACCTTACTCTAGTGGCAATTATTCGGTGCCGTAAACTAATTTTTGACGATGCGTTAGAAGTTGCCGCTGTTACGTGCTTCGAAGGTGCTGCTGTTGGCGTTTCGGGAACGAAAGTTTCGTTTACGATCACAACACCATACTTTTGTTATCACTGAAAGTTATCCTATTAACTTGACGCAATTACATCTGTGGCGTCTACGCTCAGAAACCTATGGTTATGAGAGTCATGTTGCTTTGCGGCGTCGGTGGCGAGATGCAAGCGCTAGATTGTATTCAGTCCGCAAAGGACGAAGTGCCAGACCCCGTGCACGCCACATCGGCACGAGAGTTGCATAGATTGGGAACTCCACCTAAGTAGCAGAACGTTCGCAGTCTCTTTTACTCCGGCTTCAAGGAAATGGTAAGTTCCGCGTCCAACTCTGCACTACTCCCCCACGGAGTTAAAGAACTCTGACGAGAGTAATACAGTTGATCAGCACTTGCAGTACTCCCTCTACTTCTGCGAGTGTACTTAATTATGCAGCTTGATTTGGGACACGATAGAGTAATATGGGATACTGGAAGATATTTATGAGATTCCAATTCACTTAAATTGAAAATAAACTTGACTACTGCAAATGGGCCGCTGCAGAGCTGGAAATTATTGAAAGAATCGTAGTGAAGAGGAGGCAGAAAAAACGCTGGGGCGTCTGCTGATGTGCGCCTGATCTAAGTTTGTGTTCAGCTGGCGCTACATCGACTGTGCGGGTCGTCAGTGTCTTGCAATAAATCGTCATACGACCGAACGCATATTGTCTTTATACAAAACTTGAAAGTGAGGTTAGTTCCTGCCTTTCGTCCGCCATCACCGAGCCCAAGGAGCAGAAATCTCGTTGAACACGTCGTGTTTACGTGCGTGCGACGGATCATTTGGCGTAGTGCGCTTTTGTGTTTTCATTGTTTGCCCTGCCCTTATACTTCATTGTCGTCAGCCACAGCATCAACAAAGTGCACATAATGCTTTACAAGTGTGCAGCGGGTACGGCGCTTTTCCGAAGAATGACGAATAATGGCATAGTGGACGCTTCCCCACTACACAAAAATTATGATGATCTATGGTGTAGTGGGTACCATGCAAGTGTGCTTGGAGTAGTTGCCTCAAGAGTGCTTAATAAAGACTCTAGAAAGGCCGCTGTTCCAACTTTTGCTGTGACTGCTGCGAGTTCCGCGCAGGCTTGGCGGTCTTTTTAGAAGGCATTTTACACACTGAACAAATGTCCATGTAGCTTTGCATGAATCATGTCAAAGCACATGTGTGAGCTGATAATGACATGCACAGCTTAATGCAACTGTCATTCAAACCGTATGTGCAAGTGATCTTTTATCGAAACGTGCCAAACTGTGTTCCTGCACCCTCTGAAACAAGCAGTGGATTTTTATGCTTGCAGAAAAGCATGTTCGTCATTTTATGCTTAAGTACCTGCCAATGCGCACACTCCTGGAGCTTTATTCTGAGTTGGAAATATAGCCATATGATGGCATTCAGTGTGCACTGATTGGCTAGTTGAGGAAACTTGGACAACTTCTCGCTTTAGTCATTGACATCATCATCATCATCAGCCTGTCTACGCCCACTGCAGGGCAAAGGCCTCTCCCATGTTTCGCCAATCAACCCGGTCCTGTGCTTTCTGCTGCCACGTTATACCTGCAAACTTCTTAATCTCATCTACCCACCTAATTTTCTGTCTCCCCCCTCACGCGTTTGCCATCTATTGGAATCCAGTCAGTTACCCTTAATGACCAGCGGTTATCCTGCCGACGTGCTACGTGCCCGGCCCATATCCATTTCTTCTTCTGAATTTCAATTATGATATCCTTAACCCCCGTTTGTTCCCTGACCCACTCTGCTCTCTTTCTGTCTCTTAAAGGACCCCTGACACCAAATTTGGAAACTCGAGGTGCTTGTGTCGTTTGAGACTCTTGCATGCGGGGGGCACTTCTCAACGATTATTAGGGGCGAGCGTTGCCTATAAGATATTTTAATTTGGTTTTCAAGTAAAGGTGAGGGCTCATCCGAGTATTCTGGTAAAATCGACATTTTCTGTGGTTTTACGTAGACAGAGGCTCCCCTCGTGACGTTGCAGAGGTCAAGCAAGTATTGTCGGCATCGGAGAACATTTTCGGCGTGCGCACAATACCCCGACTGGCACCCGGCGAGGACTATTGTTCGTCACCCCTCTCGCACTGTTGTCGGGCTGCTCTCAAGGTGGTTTTCGCTGCTTACGCCAGGAATGCTTTTCTTTTTCCTGAGGGGGGACACGCTGAACGCCCCCCACATCGTATTATTCTTCACCGCCCTCGGGTCACCCTATTTGGAAACGGCACGTTCAGCGTCACCGAAGCTTGAGCGCATGTAGTCTCAGCGCTGCCCCGCTGTGGGGCGCTAGTTTCTTATGGTATTTAGGCGGGCGTTTCGAACTGAAGCAAAATCGTCCTGGATTAACGACGCTAGCATTAATTATACGATGTGTTAGAGCATTTACGATTCAATTTCGGCACTACCAGACGCAAAGCTACAAATTACTGTAAAAAAGTCGCAAACAAAACTTTTACTGTCAGGGGTCCTTTAAGGTTACACCTATCATTTTCCTTTCCATCGCTCGATGCGTCGTCTTCAGCTCAAGTTGAATCCTCTTTGTAAGTCTCCAGGTTTCTGCTCCCTAGGTAAGTACCGGTAAGATGCAGCTGTTGTATACCTTTCTCTTGAGGGATAGTGGTAGACTACCATTCATGATTTGATAATGCTTGCCGAATGAGCCCCATCCCATCCTTATTCTTCTAGTTATTTCACTCTCATGGTTCGGCTCCGCGGTTACTACCTGTCCTAAGTACTACTTTACAACTTCCAGTGTCTCGCCACCTATCGCAAAGCGCTGTTCTCTGCCAAGATTGTTCCACATTACTTTAGTTTTATGCATATTAATTTTCAGACCTACTCTTCTACTTTCCGTATCCAGTTCAGTAATCATAAGCTGTAATTCGTCTCCCGCGTTACTCATTCAATGCAATGTCATCAGCGAATCGCAGGTTACTGAGATACTCTCCATTAACTCTTATCCCTAACTCTTCCCAATCTAGGGCCTTGAAAACCTCCTGTAAACACGCGGTGAATAGCATTGGAGAGATCGTGTCTCCCTGCCGTACGCCCTTCTTTATTGGGATTCTGTCGCTTTCTTTATGGAGGACTATAGTGGCTGTGGATCCGCTGTAGATTTCTTCCATTATGTTGATATAGGCTTCGTCGATGCCCTGATTCCGCAGTGCCTGCATGACTGCTGATGTCTCCACCGAATCGAATGCCTTCTCGTAATCTATGAAGGCTATGTGTAGGGGTTGGTTGTATTCCGCGCATTTCTCTATCACCTGATTGATAGTATGAATATGGTCTGTTGTTGAGAAGCCTGTACGAAATCCTGCCTGGTCCTTTGGTTGATTGAACTCTAATGTCGTATTAATTCTGTTAGCAATTACTTTTGTAAATAGCTTGTAGACAACGGACAGTAAGCTGATGGGCCTGTAATTTTTTAGGTCCTTGACGTCCCCTTTTTATGGATCAAGATGATGTTGGCATTCTTCCAAGAATCTGGTATCCTCCCCGTCGAGAGACACTTCGTATACAGGGTGGCCAGTTTTTCTAACATAATCTCTCCACCGTCTTTTAACAGGTCTGATGTTACCTGATCCTCACCAGCGGCTTTGCCTCTTTGATTTCCCTTTTGACAGGAGAAGTAAAGAAAGCCCTAAAGGGAAAGCCCTAAAAGTCATTGACATGGCAGATTCTATGCCACACAAAGCAAAGCTGCAAACGACAGTCAGAGTCAGAGAAGGCAGCCCCTTGCCGGCAGGGACATGTTGGGCATGGGCATTGACTACGCCGGGGGTTGTACTGGTGCTTGTTGTCTTGCGTTGTCCTGAGCTTGATATCCGATAGTAGACAAGTTTTGAGGGGCATATGCCTGGTCTGCCAACCCCTGGCTATGCCTCTGGTATTGGCATTACAATGAGTGAAAAATGTTACACTGGGAGGATGGGATGGATTGCTGGGCTTGCCGGTTTTACATGTTCAGAGGAAAAAGGCGTCAAGCCTACAACAGACAAGAGATATACGTACACACAGTGTGCAACTTCTAAAAATGTTTAATCTTAAAGAAGAGCAATTTATACATACGGCAATAACACAGCTCATGAGTGTGCAGTTGCATTTAGGCAGAGCAGCTCGTTTGACGGTTATGATACGTGTGCCACACATGCAACCATTACCTTCTACAACAGTTCGTTTTCCATTAATTATTAATCTAATCCACTTTTCGCGACTCCTGGCGATCACAGAGAAAGCACAAAAATCTTGTGAACACTTGCAATCTTGGCAATGAATAGACGAGAGACGAGTTGCAAAAATTGCAAGGTAACTTACCTGCACGACAGAAATTCAGGCACAATGGCAGAGCCTCCCGTCCTTGCTGTAATTATTGTGTGCAGTGTAGGCACTGCCATTGAACATGAATTCAGAATTAGGGGTGGGGGTGTGCCCCCCCCTTCCCCCTCTATCCAGCCAAGTGATGGCAAACACTAGAAACGTTATGTTGCACGTCATGGATGTGGCGAGGACAAGAGGCACCATCGTTGTGCATGAATTTCTGTCAGGCAGATAAAGGGCCTTGGAGTTGTTGCAACTCGGCTATTAATAGGTGACCCTACTTGCCATTTGTGACCTGGCTGCAATGCTGTCAGAATGTTTCATCTAACCTTTGCTAAATTCGGGCGACATACTTCCCTACCTCACGCAAAGAGAATTTCGTCAACCACTCCCACCTGGCGCTCAATGTACTTGCTTTTGCGATTTATGGTGCAGGCTGGTGCATTTCGGCGACGATTTAGTTATTCTGCAAGGCCTACACAGTTTTAAAGGGGCAGAAAAGACCGCCTGTACATCAGCTTCCTTGGCAGTCTTTTTTCAAGTTATGTGACACACGACATACATACGGTAACACAAGTACCTTCTTTTGATAGGGTGCCTTTTTGTCCATTCGGCAGGTTCACTATTTCTTCAAGGGTGTTTGTGCCACAGAAGCAAGCACAGTTTTTCTTTGGCCAGCATATTCTAGATGGTCATTCTGTTAAAGAAAACTCTCCGTCGCACGATGAAAACACGGCTTCTTAAAAAGATACATTGGGTACTGATTGCAAATATACACCAGATTTTCGTGCTTGCTTTGTGATCGCCAGGAGTCATGATAAGCAGATTAAATTCATAATGACAGCAAAAAGGATTGTTATAAAAGATGGTTTTTACATTAATGTGGCACTGATACCATTATCATCAAAAGAGCTGCTGTACGCGAATGGAACTGGACACTACATGATGTCTGTATAAATTGTCCTTTTTTTTTTTTTCGATTAAACATTTCCAAAGTCAAATAGCACGAAGGATGAAGACACAAGAACCATGAACACACAGGACCAGTGCTGAACTACCAACTGAGCTTTATTTCATAAAGGCGCTTTTTATGAGATCACTCGTCCCCACGAGTCAGATAAGACGCCGCCTGCACAATCAGTGATGACGCAGTGTCAGTGGTGACAACTCACACTATAAAAAGCACCTTTATCGAATACAGCTGAGTTGGTAATTCAGCACTGATCCTGCGTGTTCATGTTTCTTTTGTTTTCATCGTTCGTGGTCTTTGATTTTGCAGATGTTGCAAAACTTGCCCAAACAAGAACACTCCTAGATGACACATTGTTGCAAGTGGCATCCTGTGTGTATATGTCTCTCTCTGTCTGTTGTCATTTCAGCTCTGGACACTAGGTGACCGCTTACCATTTGGGCCTTTGTGATATGAAAAAAGAAAAAGTACAGCATAGCCTGCCATTCACATGGGTTATTGCCTAAGTCAGCAGGCTTTGGTTCATTTTGTGTGAGATAATAAAGATTAGAGAGTAGTTGTATTATGCACTCTTGAAAGATGTGCGCATATGGTTTCCCATGCTTTGCCATTTGAAGCTGAAAGGTTCTCTCGTGACTGCAAAGATGACATGTAGAATGCAGCACATACACATCTGGCAAAGCCAGCCAATGAATGGACAGCGTGCCATGGGGGGTTGTCAGTGGTGCTGCTGCTGTCCTATTTAGTGGCTGCAGCTCTGCACAAAGTCTTCACTTTCTGTGAAATGCAGGGATTTGTTGCTTTACTGAAAGAACTTATCACCGGTTGCAATGCAGCATTCCATTTCCTTCAGTGAACAAACTATGCAATATATTAAATGCGAAGCATTTCCTGGCGAACTGCAGGCACTTTTTTTTAAATGCGAAGCATTTCTTAGCGAACTTCGGCGACTTTGAGCATATCTATCTATCTATCTATCTATCTATCTATCTATCTATCTATCTATCTATCTATCCGCCTACAACTTTGTGCTCTCCTGGCAGTGCCGTTAATGGGATTTATACCAAAATTGGTATCGCATAACATGACTGCATGATGAACATGAATGACTGGTCATATCATGAAAATCATGACTAACTTGTCATGAAAAGTATGATTTACATGCCATGGCCATAGTGCTCCTGAGGCCGTTTTCTGAACTTGATATATCCAAAAATTGGTACGATGAGACATTTCTGCATGGCCAACATAAATGACAGGTGGTAATATGAAAATCATGACCTGCATGTCATGTACAACATCATTTACATGCCACGCTCATGGCGCGCTGACGGCCATTTCGCTAGCTTGATATACACCAAATTTGGTATTGCGTGACGTGACTGTATGATGAACATAAATGCCAAGTGGCATAGGTGAAGAGTTTTCATTTTTCTGGAGGGGGCAGGGACCCGACTTGATCTTCCACATCTCTCTCTCTCTCTCTCTGTCTGTCTGTGTGTGTGTGTGTGTGTGTGTGTGTGTGTGTGTGTGTGTGTGTGTGTGTGTGTGTGTGTGTGTGCGTGCGTGCGTGCGTGCGTGCGTGTGTGTGTGTGTGTGTGTGTGTGGACGAGAGAGAGAGTCCGACTTCAAAATTAAAGAATTTAATTTACTAGAACTTTCGCCTCTTAGGTACCGATACCACGATATCGTTATGAAGATCTGAAGTCCGAGAATCCGGATTTATTTTTTAATTCGTGCAAATATGCCGATCCACCTCGTAACGCTTGGCTCAAAGCGAAAAATGTTGCATAGACTGCTACTCGCTGGCTCCTTATGCGAAGGAGCCAGCGAGTAGCAGTTTTTCTATATTGACCCAAGTCAATATAGAAAAACTCGAAAAAATTCAAAGGTTAGCCGTCCGCTATGTTTACAAACAATTCAGACGTCTTCATTCCCCTTCAGATATGCTACGGGCGGCCGAATTAGAACCACTATCTGAAAGAAGAAAACAGGCACGTTTGAATTTCTTGTGTTCTGTTTATTTTGGTAACCTCGGAATTAACTCTGACGACTACTTGCAGAAGCCCATCGGCCGAGCCTCACGTCATAAGCACAGCCATTGCATCATACCTGTATTCACAAGAACTAATTTATATAAACATTCATTTTTCCCGCGAACAATCACAGAGTGGAACTCATTACCATCTACTGCACCCTTGCTACGCAAAGAGTTCTGATCCTTTTCATTTTTGTATGTTTATGTACATCCTCTCCTGCTTGGACTACTGTCTGCAGTATTGTACAAAATAAAAAAATAAATAAGAAATCGATTTGCACAATGACTGCAATCTGCCAAACTTTTTTATTGTCATGCTTTATTTACTTTGTTACATGAACAAGACAGCACAGAGTGGGCTAATGCTAGCACAGGTAGCTTTAGCTATGCCAGTGAATTATATTTAAGATCGCCAAAAATAATTTTGAGATGTTAGGAAATGCCGTTTGATACCACTACACCTGTGCGAAGCTGGGGTTAACAATTTTCCCACCGAAAGTTGTGGGTTAGTATTTGAGTTGCTCTTCGGTGAGCGAACTGGTAGTAAATCCTTTGCATATAAATAAAAAATGCCTACCATCTTCCCTCGGCACTTTCATAGGCAAGCATGTCGAAGGGTACCCATTTGTAGACAACAAAAAAATTACGCTTTTTGTATTGGCAAGGAAATTTGTGTCGGGGATGCTTTGTATTCTCAGAAGCATTTTGTTTTCTCAAAACCAGTCGCTATGCACTTCAAAACTTCTTTTAACTAGTCATAGCTTATGCAGTCGCCTTCAGTTTTTCATAAACGCACCCTCAAATATGTTCAAGGGGCATTTTCCAATGAAATTTTGACTTATCACTGGCCCATGATCCAAATTTTAGAAGCCTGAAAGAAGAAAAAGAAAAAAGCCGGCATAAGTACCCCCCTCTGAAATAGCTGCCAGACAGGACGGCTGACAGTCCATTGTCAAAGGACAGGAACCTAAGACAAGCTCTTAAAACATATTCCAGACCGGCGCCAGGGGGGGGGACTCTGCCCCCCATGAAGCCACCCGGAGGGGGGCCCGAGCCCCCCCCGCCCCCCCATAGTCTCCGCCTATGCCAAGTGGTCATATGGAAATCATGACATGTCATGTGCAACATGACTTGCATGCCACGCTCATGGTACTCCTGTGGCCATTTCGCTAGCTTGATATACACCAAATTTGGTATTGAGCGACGCGATTGTATGACGAGCATAAATGACAAGTGGTAATATGAAAATGATGACATGTCATGTGCAACATGACTTGCATGCCACGCTCATGACACTCTCATGGCCGTTTCGTTAGCTTGATAATACACCAAATTTGGTATTGAGTGACGCGACTATATGACGAGCATAAATGACAAGTGGTAATATGGAAATCATGACATGTCATGTGCCACATTCTCGGGCCCCTTCTCTTTCTCATCCACACAAATGATTTACTGACTAACATTTTTTCAATAAATCCTTTTGCCGATGATTGTGTCATTTACCACGAAATTAACGATAATAACGACGTCTCTTGCCTTCAATCCAATATTAACAAGGTTCCGGATTGGTGTAACACTTGGATGGAGTATGAAACTAAACATTAATAAGTGCAAGCACATGCGCATTTCTGTTTCACCATTATTGTTTCGTGTCTGTGAAGAAGAGTTCCTTAGCAAAGCATGAATTCTTAATGCTATGAATTCTGCACTTGACCTCATTATACTCTTTGCTGGAAACATTTTTTTATGCACCACTGCAACACTTAGCTGTAGGCGACCTTATAATAGCCATGTACGTAAGCTCTTACTGGATAAAAATGACAGCATTAAAGAAACACGATGCTGTTATGTATAGCACATATTACGCATATATTAATGTCACTAAGTTTTAAATTCGTGGCAAGCTGACTATTTCTTTCCAGTTATTGTATCGGAGTCCATGCCCTGAATCATTGCTTATCCCTAATATCTTTTGTGAAGAGGTTTATTAGCAGTTCAGCGACGATACGCTTGTCAGTGACAACGCAGCGAGAGGCACAGTCCAGCGGGACAGCAGCGATCAGAAACACGAGCCGAGCGAGCCAAGCGTTGGCGATGCTGCTGGATGGAGGCACATCTTCTTCTTCACAGTTTCATTATGCAGATTAAGTGAGCCGCCTTCATGAAGCTGTGGAAGAACTGGCAGAAGCATTAGTGCCCAGCCTTCCACCACATCCCCCCACCTCGCGAGCTCCTTCAGAGTGGTCGACAAGCAAGCACTTGTGCAGGCCCATTTCACACGCTTCAAAGGAAGCAAATCATGATCATGCGACAGCCCATGAGTAGTTCTGGTGAAAACCCATTAATGTAGGGTGTGGCCCTGTATGCAAGCAGGGCTGCGTTTACATTTGAGTTCTTCCTCAGAAGCTGTTTTCCTGCACGCACAGCGCTCTCATCCCCGCTGTTTCTCTGCGCATAGTAAGGGCTTGAGGACATGTGTGTGGCTCCCCAGCAATGCACGAGTTCCTTGAACTCTGTGCAGGTGAACTGTGGGCAATTGTCTGTGCATACTGTCCTCGGATCAGCAAACCATGCAAATATTGGTTCCAGGACTAGGGTGATGTCTCTCGTAGTTGTTCTTTTCAGCTGCTCCAGGTCGAAAAATCGGAACTAGTAGTCCACTACTATGACATACTCTTTTCCCTCCAGCATGAAGAGACTGATCTCAATTATGTCACAAGAGTTTGCTGGCAATAAAGTTAGAAGCAGGGGCTCGATTTCTGGCTTTCTGTGCTCCTGGTGTGTTGGACATTTGCCCATGAAGTCTTCAATCTGCTTCCTTATGCTTGGCCACCATATGCTTTCTCTTGCCCTTGCTCGACACTTTGTTGTGCCCAAGTGGCATGCATCGAGTTTTTCCAGAAATTCTACCCTGATGCCTGGTGGGATGATCAATCCATCAGCTTTGAGGAGCAGACCATCAAAGAGTGAAATTTTGCTCGCCACCTCGACATAGCATTTCAGGTCAGGAGACAGCCCATGCATGGTTGGCTAAGGCGCAGTGCAGAAGGTGGCTCAACCTGGTGAGTGTTTCATCTGACTGGATGCTTGCCCTGATTCTGTCCAGCAGTTGATGTGAAGCAAGGAACTGTTCAAGCGCCGATTCTTCGAACTCGTGCACCGCAGTCTCGAGTTTTCTTTCATTTTCGTCGACTGGTTCTCCTGAATGCTTCCGGGAAAGATCAGCTGTGCCCAGCTTGTTGCCAGGAGTGTGAGACATGGTGTAGTCATACTCTGAAAGACGCATCCTGAAATGCTGAAGGTGAGGACTTAGCTCAACGAGTTGTTTGGTCGTCAGTAGCGGTACTAGGGGCTTGTGGTTCGTCTCCACAGGAAAGGTTGATCCTAACAAGTATTTCGTGGAAATGTTTGCAAGCTTATGTAATTGCCAGAGTCTCCTTTTCGATTTGGGCATATCGTTCATACTCTGTGAGGAAGCATGACGTATATGCCAAAGGTAGGAGTCTTTGTTGTGACTGCTGTAGCAGTGCAGCACCAAGACTGTATGAGGAAGCATCCACTGCCAATATATGAAGCGGCTGAGAATCAGTCAGTGAGAATCGGTGTCCTGCTTACAGCTTGTTTGATTTTGTCAAAAATCTGCTGTTGGGCTGTACCCCAGGTGTCTTGGTGAAGCAAGTCTCTGAGAGGTTTCGTACAGTTTGCTACGTCCGGGAGAAACTTCACTGATGGCTTGCAGAGACCAACGAAGACCTGGCTTCTGACACATCCCATGGTGTGTTGAGCTGGGTTATTCCCGACTTTTTTGAAACAGTGCTGATTCCTGTTGTGCTAATATGTGCCCTAGGAATGTTACTTCCGTTTAACAAAAGGAGCACTTGTTAACATTGAATGTAACACCTGCATTGATGATGAGTATGACCACGAGTCAGCGTCTGACAGCGACGACATCATCTACCCACGTCTTTGAAGAGCAGGTGAATTTCCCACACTGCCAGGTCAACGAGCACGCCCCTGACGTCACCCAATACTGAGCGCACATCATCATGCGTGCCCTCAGGCACGACCACCGCGCCACGGCGCTAGCTTCTTAATCTTGGTGCGCATTTTGAACCAACACTAAAAATGAGCATCATTAACGGTGCTAGGATTAATTAGGCATCACGTTGGAGCATTTACGGCATCAATCCATGATTACAAGACTTAGACTTACTCATAACAACATAAATGTCATACACAAAAATTCCGCTGTCAAGTGCCCTTTAACAGAAATAGCCAAGCAGTAATCGCATTCATTAACTTAATATCGCTAAGACCTTTTGCAAAGCTAGGACTGATTTCAGTTGGGCGTGAGAGATAGCGCCACTGCCTTGCTAATCGAGCGAATGCCCCTCACCCTGCGCTGCCTCTGCATCGGCGCCGCAATGACTCGCTACATGACTGCATCTGATGTGGGAAACCACCTGACAGAACTTCCTGCAGACAACGTGTGTCGCAAGTGCCATAACAAGCAGAAAGTCGATAAAGCACAATAAAAAGTAGCACACGTCGCTCACAAAGTGCGTGAATCTGCCTAGGAAGATTCCACACGTGCTGGGGAAACCCTATATGCTTACCTAAAACATTGGCATCATTGACGCTTTGGTAAACGAAGCAATGGGGGGCTCTACAAAAGGCAATCACTCTATGCCCGTGGGGACGCACTTCCTCAAGTTTCACAGTAGTGGTGCTGCCATAGGTTTTTTTTTCTTTTTTGATGATATATGATGTTTATTGGTGCAAGGACCATTTGATGGCCAAAGAGCGCCAGTACATGTCTGAACAATGATTCTGTTAAGTGGCTGTATAGGGGCCTAAAATTCCTTGTGCTAAAGGCGGGTAAAACATATAGATATTAAAATTATGAGATTGAAATGGAATGTGTGCAGTGATAATCAGTGGCAAACAGTCCTGATAATAACGCTTTGGAGAGTCGGCATGAGCACGAGTGCCTCGTCAGCGCCCTTGCGTTCAAGAGCCGCGAGACAGGTGCTTTTTTATTGTAGCCACCGCAGCAGCGACCTTTGTTCAGAGGTCGTGCTGCGGATTACCGGGGAAATCACGAGAAATAGATGACCATCTTTTAAAAACGCAAAGAGTGAGTCATGTTTGAATAGCGGATCCCTACCGATGAACATCGCTGGATGAAGAGGCATTTGCTCTCGGTAGGGTAATGGGAAATGCTTTTTTCTAATAGGATCTAATTCCCTGCATTGTATTAAAATATTGTTGCGTGAAGGCACACAGGGAAACAAAGGCGTATTCACAATGTCTTTACGCAGCACCCAAGCGTAAGCCAAGATGGAAGAGAAGAGCGTGCCCCACACAACACAATCACGTCGTCTTCCTTGGCACCTCTCTGGCTGCTTCTGTGTGACATGGTCTTATAACATAACCCCCGGCTGCTGAAGCACCATCTCGGTTCTTTCTATGATGTTGCAGCATGGTAAACCTTAAAGCGGGATACATGAACAATGTCTTTAAACAGTGAAGTGGAGGCAGACGAAGATTCGAGCGGGGCTATCTCGTAGTTGATGTCTGTCACCTGGCACAATACGCGGGATGGTCCCGAGTATCGAGAAAGCAGTTTTTTAGGAAGTCCAACGCGCCGAGTCAGAGTCCACAATAGCGCAAGGGAACCCGGTGTAAAGGAAACGTGGCGATGATGTGCATCGTAACACTGCCTCTAGTGGTCTTATGATGCTAAAAGGCACTGACGAGCAACTTCTCGCACTTTGCGAGCTCTAGTGATAGCATCACGGGCGTATTCAGTCGGCGAATCGACGGCTGCCGGAAAGATGTCGAAAAGTAATGTTGGATCACAGCCACAAAAGAGATAGAAAGGAGAAAAAAATCCACGCATATCCACAAAGCGAATGATGATGAGTGGGGGAAGCACGGTGATTGTTTGGTAACTGTGAATCTCCCGTGACATCTTGCCCACTCGCTCATGTGACATCTTGCCCGCTCACTCATGGAAATGAGTGACAATGCATGTGTTCAGTATATACAATGTGTTTTATTGGTCATAACTTGTATGTCGTATTGAGTTCTGGATTCCAATTTCTTCTCATTATCACCGTGTTGTTGTCCGTGAAATGTAGAGCCAACGATTCTTCGAGCGGATCTAACCTGAAGTTGGCAAAGACAAGGTCTATGCACGTCCCCTTGGTGGTTGCTGGTTGTTTACAGTCATACGAAATGCATCGCAGAACATATTGAGATGTCACATACTGCACAAGCCAGTCGTTGTCCGTGATGTCAACGTTAAGGTCACCGAATAGTACAAAGGCCTTGTTCTTGTACTTTGTTTCATAATCGCGCATCGCTAGAACGATGTACTTTTCTACGTTGCCTCGGGAGAGATTCGGAGCCAGGTACACTGTCATGATGACGGTTCCGCTGGATAATTTTATTGCAGTGTGTTCTCTGCTGTACAATTGACTCGTTAGTGGCAGGTCGAGATCCACCGCAGTCTCTGGTAACTTCACGTACATCCCAACACCACCCGCCAGATGCTCTGCTTCTTTTCGCACCTGGGCTATGAGCGTGCATGCCGCCACATGCTGACAAGGCTCGGTCTTAAGGTCCTTCGCCCCTAAAACCAGCTGTATCGTGGTGTGAGGAATTATAGGCAAATTTAAAAAAGGGCAATGCAATGTCCCAGTCTTGGTGGTTGGACGAGACATACATAGAGCGCATATCAGTTAAAGTCCAGTTGAATCGTTCAGCCAGTCCATTAGTTTGCGGGTGGTAGGCCGTCGTAAATTTATGTTTCGTCTAGCAGGAGCGAAGCAGGTTGTCGATAACTCAGGAAAGAAAATAGCACCCACAATCTGTGAGAAGTTGGCGCGGGGCACCATGATGAAGATTGTCGTCGTGCGGGAAAAAATCGGCAAAGTCCGTGGCACAGCTGGTTGGTAGAGCCCGTGTAATGGCGTACCGGGTGGTGTGATCCGTCGCGACAGCTATCCACTTGTTCCCAGAAGTAGACGCCGGGAAAGGGCATAGAAGGTCAAGACCAAGTCGGACGAAGGGGTCAAATGAAAGATCAAGTGGCTGGAGGAGTCCGGCAGGACTCATAGAAGGTCTTTTTCGGCATTGACACTGGTCGCATGTGGCGACGTATGGTGGACGGAGCAATAAAGACTGGGCCAGTAAAATCAATGCTGTACACGGTCATATGTGCGAGAGAGTTCAAGGTGACTGGCAGTGGGGGGCATCATGAAGGTGGCCGATAACACTCGCATGTAGGTGGGAAGGTACCACAAGGAGCAGTTCATGTCCATCTGCGTAGACGTTGTAACGGTACAATGTGCTGTCCTTAAGCACGAACAATCGAGCAGACGGATCGAGCGTCGTAGAATGCAGCTTCTCAATAACGTCACGTAAGACGGGATCTCGGCGCTGTTCGTCACGGATGTTGCTTAAAGCAGAGAGAGAAAGCACACATGGTGGCACTCCATCCAAAGCCTCAGGTGGGTCCACTGGATTCCAGGACAAACAGTCAGCGTCATGGTGTAAGCAGCCAAATTTGTAAGACACCAAGTAGTTATATTCTTGGAGCCGTAGTGCCCATCGACCAAGACGCCCAGTGGGGTCCTTCAAAGACGAGAGCCAGAAGAGGGCGTGGTGATCGGTTGTGACGGTGAAATGTCGACCATGTAAATAGGGCCGAAATTTTCCTACCGCCCAAACGAGAGCAAGGCATTCTCTTTGGGTGATTGAATAGTTCCGTTCGGCTGCTGATAGGAGACGGCTGGCATAGGCGATGACACGGGCGCACCCGGTTTGATGCTGGACCAGAACTGCACAGATTCCGTGGCCGCTGGCATCAGTGCGGACTTCTCCAGGGGCGGCAACATCGAAACGGGCCAGAATAGGTGGTGTTGTTAGTAACGTGATGAGTGTAGAGAATGCCGTAGCCTGCGCAACACCCCAGGAGAATGCGACATCTTTCCTCAGTAAATCTGTGAGAGAACGGGTGACTTACGCAAAATTCTTCACAAAATGTCGAAAGTACGAGCAGAGACCAAAAAAACTGCGGACTTCCCTAGTGCAGGTCGGTACGGGGAAGTTCCACACGGCTCGAACTTTATCAGGATCAGGGCGTACACCAGAGGAGTCGACAAGATGGCCCAACACGGTTAGTTGCTGGCGTCCGAAGTGACACTGACGAGTTCATTAGGAGACCGGCATTGCAAAAAAACAGAAAGGATGGAGGAAAGGCAGTTGAGGTGTGTTTCAAAGGTCACGGAAAAGAAGATAATGTCGTCAAGGTTACACAGACAAACTGACCATTTGAACCAGCACAAGAGAGTGTCCATCATTCGCTCGATCATTTTTTTTCACATCAGGAGACGGGCTTGCTAGCAAAGACCGGGCATGTGTGTAACTGGAGTGACCAACATCATGGGGAGACAGAGCTGAGATGACGCAGTCATCAGAGGGCGTCAGCAAGGCGAGGGATATTCAACGCGGGAGCACTTGTGGACACAGAGCACACTTGTGGGCACAGAGCAACGTTCAGCACAGGAATGCAGGTGCGGTTTGCACGTAACTGAATAACAGTGTGCGGAAAAGTAACACAGTGAGTCAAGAGAATGGATGTGATGGGCGCAAGGACATAGTCACCATCAGGTACAGGTGGCGACGGTGTTACGGCGATGCAGGTCGCTGTTTGCGGTGACAAACGGACATGTTCAGCTGAGCACAGACAACCTTGGGGTGGACTGGGTGGATCGGTCGGGCACGGCAGGTCAAGTTGCACAGTACCAGCTGAACAATCAATGAGGGCGGAATGGGCGGACAAAAAGTCAAGACAGAGGATAACATCATTGGTGCAGTGAGTGAGAATAGCGAAAAGAACTGAAGTTTGATGGCCGGCAATAGTAACACGCGCAGTACATACGCCAATGACAGTAGCCCTACATGTGTGTACGGCTGTCAGCAAAACGAACACTACGTGAAGTGGCTAGAGTAAGGACTTTCTTTAAGCGGTCACGAATGTGCTAGCTCATAAAAGAATAATGGGCGGCAGTATCAACCAAAGCTGTAACAGGTAAACCATCCACTTCAACATCAATCAGGTTCTAATTGGTCGGGAGCGTCAACAGAGGAATTGGAGGGCAAGTCATAGCAGCAGCGTCAGCTCGAGTAGCTGCACCCATAAGTTTCCCGAAGGAAACCGTCGGGCGAAGGACGGGGATGGGGAATGAGGTGGCGGAGGAGATCGGGAAAATCTACGTCGTGGTGAAGGCGAGCGGCTGTACTAGGCAGTGGTCGTAGTAGTCGGGTCGTAATTAGCTGAGTCGTCGCGGCGTGGTGGGTCCTGGCCAGAAGTACAGGCTGATGAGTGGAGGTAGTAGAAGCTTGGGCTTGTGTGGGATGGTGAGATCCACGTGCTTCGGCAATGGCGCGAAATGTGTCCCACTCATTCGCATCGAAAGCAAATCGGCCTGTCGTCAGGCGTCCTCGACGCATTTCGGTCATGGTTACGTGGAGGAGAGCGGCAGTAGTGCTGAACGGGGCTCAAGGGAGGCGGATTGACAGCGCCGGGACAGTGCACAGAACAGATCATCCGAAGGCTCGCGTCTGCTAATTCTTGGCGCACAACGGTCTGTATTAGCGATATGGTTGGCTGAGGATCACTCGGCGCCAGTGCCCTCAAAGGTGCGGGCGATATGGTTTCAATTTTGCGGCAACGATTCTGGTAATGTCATCGGAGCGTGCACTGGGCTGGGTCTCTATGCAGAGGCCCTCACAAGTTGAAGTCGCAGCAGTGTTGGGAAGACGGGCGAAGTGGTAGGCAATGCGACGGCGTTTAGCCTCTTCAAAGCGTCGGCACTCCGAGATAACATCTTGAACAATCGAAACGTCTTTAGACACAAGGAGGTTAAAGGCATCGCCTGTGATCCCCTTGAGTCAGAACATCTTGTACATATGCCAGGTACAACTCCGTGGATGTCTGAACACATATGCCAAGTTCTTTCTTAGCGGCCCACTTGCAGCCGGCACACTGGCCAAACAACTTGCGTAACTTGGTCTTGCATACACTCCAGCTGGTGATCTCTTCCACATTGTTGTTGAACCCCTCCTTGGCCGTTCCTTTTAAGTAAAAGGTAACGTTTGCCAGCATCAAGGCTGGGTCCCACCTGTGATTTTCGCTCACGAGTTGAAGCCACTCATCTACGTCCTCGCCGTCAGTTCCCGAAAAGTTGTCAGGATCACAAGGTGGAGCGGCCACAACGACCACAGGCAAGGTGGTTGCTGTTGATGCGTTGGGGGTGGCTGTTGAAGCAGCATTGCTGCCAGTAGACATGTTTGAAGCAGCGACTTGGCGTCCGCTGCAAAGCTCTGTCGTGCGTTGCTACCCCGCACCTCCACCAAAATGTTGCGTGAAGGCACAAAGGGAAACAAGGTGTATTCACAATGTATTTACACAGCGCCCAAGTGTAAGCCAAGATGGAAGAGAAGAGCGCAGCCCACACAACACAATCGCGTCGTCTTCCTTGGCGCCTCTCTGGCTGCTTCAGTGTGACATGGTCTTATAACAATATGAAGGACGGTAAGGGGTTCACCACATTTCTCGCAAATAGGTGGATCACCACCGGACAGAGGGTATGAGTGGGTATATTCTGTGCGTCCTGTTCATAGCCTTGTAAGTGTTACTTCTGTGCAGCGTGACTTTGATACTAGCGGCCAATTACCAAGGTGCGGCTTGGTAACGTGTAGTTTATTTTGTCTGTCTATCCCATGTGCTCTGCCAATAAGCTCTCAGCTTTCGTTTAAGGACAGGTTTCAAGTCAAGCGCAGGGATAGCTATGGATGTATTGGCAGTGGTTTCGTGGACGGATGCAGCTAGCTGGTCCACCATCATGTTACCTTGGACCTCGCGGTGCCCTGGCACCCAGCACGCTACGACATGCTGTTTGAATGTGTAGACTTGCATAAAATTGAGTAAAGCGAGACAAGGATGGGGTTTTTGTGTTCTTTAAGAGTTTTCAGAGCTTTTACCACGCTTATGAAATCAGTGTATCACTGCCTTTTGTAGTTTGGATTAAACTTTTTAACGTGTTTAACAGCCACAAGTATTGCATAAGCTTCTGCTGTGAATATGCTTGTATTAGGATGCAGAATGCCGGCATCTGAAAAGGATGGACCGACTTCTGCATAGGACACACCAGCATGACACTTTGATGCATCGGTGAAAAATTCAGGACAGCTGTATTTGTGCTGTAGTTCCAGGAAGTATGTATGGATGTGTGCAATAGGTGAGTGCTTGTTCACTTGTAAAAAAGATACATCACAGTCAATAAGCTGCCACTGCCATGGTGGCGGTTGGACAGTGGAAGCCATCACGCAGTGTTCTAAAAGAGGGACTCCCATTTCTTCGGCAAGACCTTCTACTCGTAGTGAGTAGGGCGCTCTTAATACAGAACAGTTATGAATGAGACTGGAGCTAGATAAATCATTTATAGCATTGTATGTGGTGGTTCACTGTTCAGATTGATCTTTAGAAAAGATACAAAGGAACTATAGCACCTCTGGAGATGAGTGACCATTGGTTGGATTCCATTGGTTACTTTTTTTTTCTTTTTTATCTTTTCGGTCAGGGCACAACAAGGTGTCCAGACGATACAAATAAACGAAGACTACAACCATCAGCATCATCATCAATTGGCGAGCAGTGAGCAGAGATTGACGAAGGGTCCAGCTGGAGGTAGCGCAAAAACGAAGAATAGCTTCCCCAAACCAAATTCCTTATGGACAACGGTAGAATTGAGCAATGGGAGACACCTATCAATTCTTTTCTCCAGGTGTGCATATAGCCTTTGCCGACCTGGCATTTTTCTCACCGTCTATTATCATTTATTTTCACTTGGATGTGCTCAATAATGCGCACAGAAGCGATAACTCGCCCACAGTCAATGTTGCGATCACCACTGCCTGCCTGTACTATCATTTGCTGGCTGGCCTCTTTCCCCCAGAAATGCAAGGCTAGCTGTGCAATTCTGAAAAAAGATTTAAATATCGATAAAATAAGTTCATGGCACACATTACTTAATCAGAGGAATTAAATTAACTGACTGGGGCAAAATCACGAGTGTGTGAATATGGGAAAATTCAGAACAAGGCCTCGGTCATCTTTCGAAAATACCAACCTTGTGATAATGTCATTACCTTGAAACATCAAAGAAAGCAATAAAGAGGCATATCCGGATACAATATGAAAAACTGTCATAGCAAAAATGTCTCTGAACTTAACATTTACACCGCCACAAAACAAATGTGGGAGCGTAGTAAGTCATTATGCTCAAGCGGGACTACTCATCTCCCACAATTCTATTGTCATCGAACCCAGCCACTATATTAAGCATCATGACAACAAGCATATATACATGTTGGGAGGCATTTTTACAACCTTTCCGAGCAAAAATGAAGGCGACTCAAACAGTGGATGAGTGCACACTACCAAAGGACTGGAAAATTATGGGTGAGCTTCAACCTATACGCACGTACTACTGACCCTCACATATGCCTCGTGAATGGAAAACATGCTATGAAGAACATAAACACAGTATTAGCCATACTTTAATTCAAGCACACGCACCTTACACACACAATGTGCGTAAGGTGCGTGTGCCTTACACACATTGTGTGTGTAAGGTACACGTAAAATAAAAAAACAATAAACGCCAATTTATAATAAATGCCAAGAACTAATCATACTGCTATATTGTAATCACACGTTGAAAGGACTGACAATTGGCTGAGTTCGTGTGTATTCATATTCATGACACCGCGCCGCGAAATAACACTAAATCACTGAGAACCCACAATCACGACAACATTCAACCGAAATTTTACTCAAGTACATGCGCAGAACATTTGAATCTGCTCATTTGAAAAAGATCTTGGTTTCCAGTCGGCATTTGCGATCTTGCGTTTCCAGAAATTTTGTCTTATTTTGCAACACTATTTCATAAGCCTAAACTCTAATTACACATTGAAATAAAAATACATATAAATGCGTCCATGAATGAACTGTACGCTTTGCACATATAGTTCTCCATCACTCCTCAATTGGTTTTGGGAGTTGACTTATCAATGACTGCACATATACGAGTAGCTCACCTAATTGTGTGTAATTTTTTGCAGATGTAAAATTTTCAGATGAGGCTCGCTTTCTGAACATGCAATGAATACTGCAGTTTTCCTGCTTTTCGCTCTGATTTAAGTCGGCTTCATGCAAAATAAATCAGATTTATCTAATTGACTTTAACTAAGAGTTTGTTCGAACTTATTAATTTTGGCTGTGAACAGGAGTAATTCGGCTGCACGGAACACAGGCGAAGCCTTAATGCAGGCACTATAAGGCAGTATGCACTACACAGTTATCCAGACTACATTTCTTCGTAAAGTCGCGCAATAAGCACGTACCCACGTATGTTCTTATTGCTCGTACGTACCAGCGTACGGCTTTGAAAGGGAGAACATCTGAAAACACTATGGTGCCAGTAAGAATACGAGAACCGATGAGGCACAACATGTACCTTGGCATTTGTTGCAACGGTTTTAGAGAGAAAAAGAAAAGAACTGTGCACACTCTTGCAGCTCGATCGGTTCTGCCCTTGGCACTGCATCAGCACCGGCACCGGCATGTGGCTTGCAAAAGCTAACCAACCCCCACGCAGTCTTTTTTTTCTTTTCTTCACACTTCCACAATATATTAGGACTAAATTTAGCGAATGCAACGAGCTTGTACCGCAGATAGAAAGCTTCCTTTCACTGAAAAGAGCGGATGTCCGCACCCTTGCGAACGAAGCTGGATGGATGGATGGATGGATGGATAAGTCCTTTGAGATCAGGCGGCGGGTCATGCCACCTAGCTGCAATACATAGTGAAGTTAAGTACTAGCACTATGTAGTGAAGGATTAAATTTCACTTGTGCCTTGATTGTAGCCACCAATCGGATAACCTCCTCCTGGCTATTTCTACCTGCTTAAAGTCCATTCTGCCTACACTGTCCCTAAACCCCAATACTTCGAAAAATTCAGTGCCATTATCTTGAACCATAGGGCGAAGTCCTTTACAGAGCAATATCAAGTGTTCAGCTGTTTCCTCCTCCTCTACACACGTGCTACATAACGTGCCTATCCCTTCATATTTCGCTCCGCAGGTCTTGGTCCACAATACTCCCATCCTAGCTTCAAACAGCTGAGAGCTACCCCGAGAATTATCATAGATCTTTTCCTTGGCAATTTCCCGCTTGAAAGTTCGGCAGGTCTACAGTGACGATTTCGCAAGCATCCCTACTTTACACAGGCCCCTCTCCATTTCTTTCACCTGCTTCTTAACCAATGTTTCCTTTTTTGCTGTTGTCCAAATATTTGCTAGACAATTTTTGGGTTCGCTTCCTCCATTTTAAATCGACATTCCTCATGTCGCGAGTCCTGTCTCCTCTCTTTCAGTGAGAAAATAAAATAAAAGTGATTGATTGATTGATGTACAAGGAGCTGATAACTTTCCAAGCCCAATGCTCCTCCCCCATTTTTCTCAATCGTTCCTCAAATTCTATCTTGCTGCTAGCTTCCCTGCGCTCGAATGATGTTCATCCCATGTCACCCTTTACGCCCTGATTTGGTGTATTCCCGTGTGCTCCCAAAGCAAGCCTACCTATGCCATGGTGCTTAATTTCTAATCTTGCTTGAACTTCTGATCTCATGCACAAGACCACATTGCCAAACGTCAAACCAGGAACCATGACACCTTTGCAAAATCCCTCTCACATCGTACCCATTGTAATTCCACAGTGCCCTATTTTTCAGTACAGCTGCATTTCTGTTACCTTTAGTTGTTAAGTATCTTTCGTGCTCCTTTAGGTACTCAGCCCCGTTACTTATCCATACACCAAGATTTGTATTTATCCGCTATCTCCAGCGTGACCTCCTGTATCGTATGCTCACTGCCTTCGTTATCATTAAAAATCATGACTGCCGATTCCGCAGTCATGACTGCTCCACCTGTATTGCGAAATGCTTTACGGCAAGCCAACGCGGTAACGACACTAGGTAGCCTTTCTAGCCACTACACTACATCTGAAAGGGAAAACAACCTGACGGAACTCGCTACGGATGAAACGCATCTCCACTGCTGTAACAAGCAGGAAATTGATAAAGCGCAGCAAAAAGTAGCGCGCAAGTTCCACACAGAGTTTGCCAATTTCCACCAAGATTTTACTCGTGCCGGGGGAAACCCTACATGGCAGGGTTCTGTTTGGTGTCAGATAAGTCTGTCGCCAGACTGCCGCTAAATCTGGTGGGTATAGCAGCCCCAGCAGTTCTCAATATTTTGCCAGCGTCCGTGGAGTGCCAGTGTCACCGGGGCGCCAGTAACCCACGACGTGCCACTTCGCGGTTCTCATTATTTAGCCAGCATACGCAGTATGTCGGTGTCACTGGGGTGCCCGTAACCCACAGCGTGCCACTTCGCGGTTCTCAGTATTTTGCCAGCGTCTGTAGTGTGCCGGTGTCGCTGTGGCGCCAGAGCCTTCAGCGACACCATTGAATCAGGGCCGTTAAATAAAAGCGGCCGATGTCAACAGACCGCACAGACGCAGGAACCGTACGGGAAAGCTGCAACTGCCTGGGCAAATACCCCCAAGTCTGGCAATCGACTTATGCGACACCAAACAGAACCCTGCCCCCTACATTTTTACCTCAAACATTGATGTCATCGACTGTTCGGTATAAACAGAGCAGTGGGAACTCTGCGAACGGCAATCGCTAGGTGCCCAGCCACGCACTTCCTCAGGTTTAGCATCTTGAATTGGGCTGGTTGGTACAGTCGCGCTCAATATGACTTGCAACACGGGGAGCGCGTGGCCTCACGAGTTCAAAGATTGCACATGGCTTTCACTAGCCTTTATTTCCATTATTGAACGCGTTTCTCTCACTTGGGTATGATCCCAAATAAGAAAACAATAGTTGTTGAATTAAAAACAAGTTGAAGCCATGCGCAAGATTTGAACCCGTGAGGCCACGCACTCCCGCGATGCAAGTCATACTGAGCGCGCCTGTACACCCGCCCATTTTTTTAACCTGAACACGCGAGCATCGACCACCGAGTCAATGAGCGCCGAGTCAATGAGCGCCGATTCCCGGCCTCCCGTTCCCGGAACAGCCTAGCAGAGGGCATCTGGACAGGACTGTTCTTCACGCATACGCTCGTATTGTCGTTCATTTCGCCTCCGTGCATCGTTATACGACGGTTTTAGACTTGGCGCTCGACGCTCGCGTGTTCAGGTTAAAAAAATGGTCGGGTGTACATACTGATTTTAAATGAAGAAACAGCGCTGGAACAGGTCGGAGACGAGAAGACACAAACACGGCGTTGACTAACAACCATATTTTATTGCGTTTGCATGGCAATATATAGAGGAAAGAACTACTGTGAAACTCCACTGCTGTGAAACCTGAGTAGTGGAGCTGCATTTAACGGAGAACTACACTAATCACAATTTTTTTCTCCAACATATGATAACACCGGCTGGGTTCGTATCGTCGAGAAGGCCGCACTCGGAATCGGCCAATCATTCTGTTCGTGAACAAAGATCGATGGCACAACACCACATAACAAGCTGCAGACTTCACCGGAATTCCACACGGATTAGCGACAAACCCTGACGGTAGTTACTGTCACGACAATGCTTCGAGGAGAGAACGAAGGTTCACGAAGGCTCAAAATTACTTCCTCTCACAGGTGCAATCCACTGAGCAGCTCGCTTTTTTCTCACGTAAGAAATGTGAAACACTACTTACATCGTCTCGGCCGTCGGTGCTCGTTCTGCCGTGCGCAGAGCAAAAGGCACGCATTGTGATGCTATGAGACGAAGTTCTCCGTTCGGCAGCTCTTTGAAGCGTAAACCATAAACGTAGGCTGGGGACGTTGACTGTTCAGGATAAGAACGCCTGACGCGGAAAACCTGCACGCGGTGGAAGTGCGAGCGCCCGGGACGCGTCTTTTCTACTGCGGGTGATCGGAAACAAAGTAGATCCATTCGCGTCTCGTGGGCGCTGCCATCTTGGCTTTAAAACAAACAAACAAAAATACCACCGGCGGCCAAAACAGCAGCGCTGGTAGAACACTGTAGCGCTGGGTCAGGCTCATGGTCAGGCTTGTCCAGGCTGGGCCAAAAGCGGTAATACTTCTTCATCCGTTAGGTAGACGGCGCTGCCGCTGGCTGGTGAGCGCAATGCAAAACTCGGGCTTGAAAGCTAAAAACACCGCAAAATTAGATGAGACGAACGAAGAAGCACACAGGACGAGCGCTGTCTAACAACCGACTGTTTATTGCTTCGATGTTAATATAAAGGGAAGAGTGCTGGTTAACAAGTCACATGCAATTTCAAGCGGTT
Organism: Rhipicephalus appendiculatus; assembly: GCA_030522465.1. Lineage (NCBI taxonomy): Eukaryota > Metazoa > Arthropoda > Arachnida > Ixodida > Ixodidae > Rhipicephalus > Rhipicephalus appendiculatus. The sequence continues at coordinate 45,546 of JALIZH010018468.1, forward strand.
CGTCACGATACAATGTGTGGAAACTGCTAATCATGACATGACATGACAAGAACTTTATTTGAGTCCTGAGGAACTGATATTGAGAGGAGCCAGAGCCCCCCCCCCTCAGATCAAGTCGGTGGCTCCGCCCACGATGGGACCGGAAGTCGAAGTTCCGTCGCTATGTCATGGGCCCTTTGGACGGCCTGGAGTTGGGAGTGGAGACTGTTGCTCGTCAGGAATTCATCCCATTGTTCCTTCGTGATGGGTAGAGAGGCATTAAGGGCTGGGCACAGCCAGAGCATATGAGCGAAAGAACATGAGCCGTGGCCACATTTGAGGCACGACGGTGAATAGTGGGGGGTCTATCCTATTGAGGGACCGAGGAGTGGGATAAGAACGGGTTTGGAGAAGTCTGAATGTGCTTGCCTGGGGCTTGTTCAATTTGGGGTGGGGTGGTGGAAATTTTTGCCTGGCCAAACGGTAGTGGGAAACAATTTCATGAAAAGTACATAACGGATCTTTAGAGATGTCGACCTCGTTACGAGCCTGGCTATGCGCGACAGCGCGGTACGTGAAATCGCGCGCTATTCGGTGAGCCTGCTCGTTAGGGTTACATCCGAGCGGGTTAACTGAGTTGTCTAGATGGGCTGGGAACCACGTGATGTGGTACCCACCTTTGCTGCACTCCCGGATTCCTTGAAGTGCTTTGGTCACAATACGGTGCGCCTGTTCAGACACAAGGGCGTTCGAGAAAGATCTAACTGCCGTGCGCGAGTCCGAGAAGACAACAGCGGTATCTTTTGCGCTGTGAAAAGCCAGAGCGATCGCCGCTTCCTCCGCCACATGGGCAAACTTAGTGTAAATCGAGGCTGAATTAACCAGGTTGCCTCCCGCGTCCACGACCGAAACAACGTACTTATCTCCACCGTGATATCTGGCAGCATCGACAAAGAGGGCCTCTAGTTTGTGCTGATTGATCTTTTTAAGGATGGCCTTGGCTCTCGCCACCCTTCTACCCTCGTTGTGCACTGGGTGGATGTTCCGTGGAACGGGGTCAACCATGATGCGAGTTCTGATTTCCCGGGACAGGCGAACTTTCGTCGCCTGTTCATGTCTAGGCTGAATACCCGCTTCTGCTAAAAGCTTGATCCCTGGCTGAGTGGATGAAAGTCTCGTTATTTGAGCCGCTGTGTGAGCTTCTATTAGCTCGTCGATAGTGTTGTGGAGTCCTAGCTCCAGCAGTTTCTCGGTGCTGGTGGACTGCGGAAGGCCGAGCACGCGCTTGAGACCTGTCCTGATTAGGGGAATCGATGCACTTAGTTGGGCCAGTTGGTTCTGCATGTCGATGAAGTGGATGCGCTTGAAAGACGAGGACGAAGAAGAGACGGGACACACACTGCGCAACTTACAACTTGTTTATTGGAAAAAAGAGAGTAGCGTCACTCATATACACTGAAGCATGTGACCCAGGGCCTGCGCATTACACATTACTGAGCACTCAAAAATTCTATCTCTTTCTTAGATAATGTCAATGAAGCTATGCTGACACATGATTCTGCGCGTTCTAAAATTGATTTGGCTTCAACTACAAGCCTCGCCGATTGATTACGATTGCGGGATATGACACTACACTGCTCAAATTTCGGGGTGCAGGAACACCTTTGGCAGTGAGTTGCGAGAAAACCGTTGTTGCCGTTCCTGACATTATTGCTGTGTTCCCTTAGACGCTCGTTAAGGCAGCGCCCAGTTTGCCCTATATATACCTTTCCACATGAAAGTGGAATGTTGTACACAACTCCCTTCTGGCACTGAACGAATTTAACCCTGTGGTTCACGTCGCAGACGAGAGGCGCACTGGAACAAGGCTCTGTCAATCTGCACAGTCTGGATAATTTTTGCGGAGCGGAAAATACTACCTTCACACCCGCCTTCTGAGCAGCTTTCTTCAGATTGTGTGATATGCGATGAATGTATGGGATGACCCATAGGCGGAGAGTTTTCATTTTGCCGGAGGGGGCGGGGCCCGGCTTGCTTTTCTACTATAGTGTTCTCCCTGTCCCTTCATATATATATATATATATATATATATATATATATATATATATATATATATATATATATATATATATATATATATATATGTATATATATATATATATATGATTGAAAAAAAGGATGCACGTACGAAATATTTTATTTACGTTTCGGCTGGTGGACCAGCCTTCATTCTGACGAAGGCTGGTCCACCAGCCGAAACGTAAATAAAATATTTCGTACGTGCATCCTTTTCTTCAATCATATGTATGTGTATATATATATATATATATATATATATATATATATATATATATATATATATATATATATATATATATATATATATATATATATATATATATATCGAGAGAGAGAGCATGTCCGCTTCCTAAATTAAAGAATATAATTAAAGACTTTAATACCACCTTATTCTCTTTGGCGCCTACACCGCGATATCAGTATGAATATCTCTTGTGATGACTCCCGATTTATTTTTCAACTTACACAAGGACATCGATCCTCCTCGCAACGCTTGGCTCAAAGCGAAAAATGCCGTATAGGCTGCTACTCGGTGACTGCACCACATAAAATCGATTCCCACAATGAGTGGGACCCGCCTATTTTCTTTATTGACATGCATTACTTTGTTAAAACGTGCACCAGACGTAAGACAGTGGCCTAATGCTGGTACAGGAAGCTTTAATGTTCAATTCGTGATGGCCAAAAATAATTCTCAAGTGGTAGAAATATAGAACACTAAGAGGTCGCCTCAGTTGTCTGTTAAACAACATATTGTGCACACACAAATCTCTTTGCGGGGAATTATTAACTAAGTATTTCAGTTGTCACCGGTCCATGATCGGAATTTTAAAAGCCTGAAATGAAAAAGCGGGTATAAACAGCCCCCTGTGAAATAAATAGGAGGCCAAACGCTCGTTATGAATGGACGGCGACCTAAGCCAAGCTCTTAAAAAATATCCCGGGCAGGCGCCGGGGGGGGGGGGGGGGGGCTCTGCCCCCCCATGAAGCCGTCCGGGGGGGGGCCCGAGCCCCCGAGCCCCCCCGTACTCTCCGCCTATGGGATGACCGCTACTTTTTTGTTCCTGTTAGACTGATCGCTGTTCTGTTCACGAAAAGATTGCTTAGCTAATCTTTTCACTAGCACCTCGGACACAGACACTAACACGTGGTCAGGGTAGCTTGACGACTTTAGACGATTTACTTGTTCTAAAAAACATTGCTGCACGAGATGAGGGCATGATTTCTTAAGTGCATTATTTAGACACATGTTAACGATGCTTCGTTTCACAAGTTTAGAATGAGCCGATCCATAGGGTAAAATCGGTTTGTTACTTCTTGGCTGATAACCCCAGCATGCATGGTTACTGCGAAAGGTGATACACAGGTCTAAAAACTTAATGGAACCGTTTAACGGAAGTTCATTCGTCACTTGCAATGGCGCTAATGTCTGCCTGAAGGCGGTCAAGGTTCCTTCTACGTCAAAGTGAGCCCCAGTAGAACTCTTGTCAAAAATTACTAAAAAGTCATCTACAAACCTAAAGATTTTAAGTACATTGGAATGTGCGAACTTATTGTTGAGATGCTCGTCTATCTGACCTAGGAATAGTTCACTTAAAACGGGTGCCAAACTAGACCCTATGCATATGCCACTTCGCTGCAGGTAAAGGCTTCCCTCCCCAGCGAACGTATGTAGAGCACAGGTAAAACGTTACCAGTTCCAGAAAGCTTGCGACAGGAATTTCTACTCTATTCTGGAAGCTAATTGCACCATACCTGTCAATGCTTGCCTCAATGCACCTGAGCAGGGCATCTTGAGGTATTGAATAATACAGGTCTTTTATGTCTACTGACAGAGCATCAAGGTTCATGTCTTTATGGTTGCCAAAGAATTCCGCTACTTCCATAGAATTTTTTACCCTGAAGGGATCTTCGCTCACAAGTAGGTTCAGTTTGTCTTGCAGGAACATAGCTATTTCCTTCTGCCAAGTGTTTTTCTCCGATACAATAACCCTGAGAGGGCACTGTGGCTTGTGGGTTTTGGCGCTATAGAATACTTCTAATGCATCATTTTTACACACACTAATGCTCTTGACAAGTCTGGGGGAGGTGACAGCTTTCACAGAGCTCTGTGAAAGTTGTCACCTCCCCAGACTTGTCTGACTTCCCTAGTGAAAATGTGTAACTGGGAATCTAACTGGTTTCAACTGGTTCCAGTTCAAATGGTTTAAGGAACACATTTCCAGTACCTAACTGGTTCCAGTTGCCAAATGGTCCCAGTTGCCAAATGGTCCCAGTTGCCTACTGGTCCCAGTTGCCTACTGGTTCCAGTTGCCTACTGGTTCCAGATGCCATCTGGGCTAGCTAGCTCAAATAATTCTGAACGTGCAAATAATGATCATTCTAAGCACATCAACCACTACACAGGATGCCATGTTAAGTGTAAAAGATTATCATGATTTATTAATACAAAATGCTGCTGTATAGCTGCCTTGAATCAGCACTGTGGTTGCACATTCAGTGCAAAGCTTTCCTCCCCTCGTCTTTTATGTAGTCCTGCATTTTCTCAGTCAAGCGTCGTGCAGCAGTTGATGCATCGATCTGTGCCATTCACCCGTGACCAATAGGAGAGCATTGCTGCAAAATAAGATGTAACATGTTACATGCGCATGCCTCAGAAGAGGCAAATCGATTCAATAAATATATACCGCAGACCAGCCTTCTAAAAATTCGCACTACGAACACTATCTGCAGAGATCATGCCCGATCTAATCCGATTTTGCTAAAGTCGCTTACCTCAGCGGCAAAAACAAAACAAAAGACCATGGACAGTAAGGCGAAAGCATCTTTATTTCTACTCGAATTCGTGTACCTACACATGCTGCAGGTTCGGGAATATTCATTTGCAGGGTGAATACGAGCCCTCTCGCGCTTTCCTTGCCGCGGACAGAGCTACACTTGTGCGCGAGTATACTAATTCAAGGTTATTTAGCATGCCGTTCAATATACAAGTATTACACGGCACTCGTTTTCTGCGATACTCCAAAACCAAAGGCAGCAAATTTGCAAGCACTCCGCACAAACCCATAGACAAACATGTTACAGAGCAGCGCCGAAAGCATTTGTTTACAATGCGACGTTCCATCGTCAACACTCAAAACACTCTGCGTTGCATTATATGTACATCTTCTCTAGAATACTAAACAACTACCACTCGAAGCATATAAGTGATACAATTACCTTCAAACGGCTGCATCGCGGACAAGGCAGGCAGCGCAGGATTCCGCACACATTGTATCCATATATCCGTCTTGTGCCAGGCGAAAACACCTGTCCGGCGTTCGCCTGAAGTCATAAAGTCTCCCAGAGATGAAACTGTCGAACACTAATTCGACAAAATCTAATTTAGGCACGCCATGACTCCACGTTCGTTTTCAAAAACAGCACAATCAGCGCAGTGCGTCCACCACTCGGTAGCTAGCCTGCTAGCCCTCGCCACATGTGCTGTACGAAACTACCATCGCTGTGTTTCTAAATTTTCTGTATTTGTTATTCAGCTTCTTTCTTGCATTAAATAATGCGGAATTGGCACGAAATAATTAATTTCTGTTTATTTTATGCATCGTCGTTGTGTTTGATTACTTTACTGCTTCATTCAATGTTTGAACGTGTGAGATACGGAACTAATGTGACGCCTGTCGTGGTAGAGAGGGTGTGTTTGTGTCGGCAGCATGTCGGCAATGTCGACAGTGTGGGCCGTCTCAGCTGTTGTAGCTCTCGGCTCTACTCCATATTTCGTTGTCGCACGGAAGTAATCGCTGCACTGCACGCAAGACTATCAAGCACTATCCTAGCTAGACAATGACACTCCGACGTCAATCGGGCCGCGACGGACGTAAAAAGATTGACAGCGGCTCTTTAATATTAGTTGAATATACTGATGCTATCAAGCGTACGTTTGAGTGCATTGTCTCGCACACTTGCGCAAGAGAATAATCCACGATAATATGATTTTTTTTAAAAATGCATATCAGGTCAGGTAAGACTGTTGATATTATTATAATGTGGGGTTAAAACAACGCAACGAGGATGACGTCTTAACAAGAGAAGATCATTCATTTGCAAACCAGGAGATGCCGTTTTCTTAATTTCTCATTGTCCTCTGTTTTAATACCGGGCGCTTACAATATTACTAGGCCAGTAATCCGGTACCCTTGAGTGTACACACACACACACACACACACACACACACACACACACACACACACACACACACACACACACACACACACACACACACACACACACACACACGCACACACGCAAAACGCTTGGATAAAACCTATTCGCTCAAGTACAGCAATGAGCTACGTCGTATACGTTCAAGTTCATTTTTTTCTTTCACTGTGAAGAATCGTACAACCAGAACAACTGGTAGCACTTCCAGTTAGGGCGTAACTGGGACCGCTGGCTTCCATTTAACTCGTTAGGGTTTCAACTGGGACCAGCTGCTTCCAGTTCAACTGGTCATGTTTCCTGTTGGTGGCCAGTTGAGTTGTAACTGGGACCAGCTGCTAACTGGAACCAGTTGCACCTGGGACCAGCTGCTAACTGGGACCAGTTGCAACTGGAATCAAGTGGGACCAGTTAGTTCCCAACTGGGACCAGTTGCTAACTGGGACCAGTTGCAACTGGGATCAACTGGGACCAGTTAGTTCCCAACTGGGACCAGTTGATCCCAGTTAATACCAGTTGAAACCAGTTAGATTCCCAGTTACACATTTTCACTAGGATATAGGGCAAACTGGGCGCTGCCTTAACGAGCGTCTAAGGGAACACAGCAATAATGTCAGGAACGGCAACAACGGTTTTCTCGCAACTCACTGCCAAAGGTGTTCCTGCACCCCGAAATTTGAGCAGTGTAGTGTCATATCCCGCAATCGTAATCAATCGGCGAGGCTTGTAGTTGAAGCCAAATCAATTTTAGAACGCGCAGAATCATGTGTCAGCATAGCTTCATTGACATTATCTAAGAAAGAGATAGAATTTTTGAGTGCTCAGTAATGTGTAATGCGCAGGCCCTGGGTCACATGCTTCAGTGTATATGAGTGACGCTACTCTCTTTTTTCCAATAAACAAGTTGTAAGTTGCGCAGTGTGTGTCCCGTCTCTTCTTCGTCCTCGTCTTTCAAGCGCATCCACATCATCGATAGGGAATCGAGTTTGGCTTTTTCCGCCTTAGCCCAATTAAGGTATGGTGCGATGTAAAGAACATGACTTAGAAAGAATGCCTGGTAAGCTCTGAGTAGATTGTCCTCTTTGAGACCAGTTCGTCGATGTGAAACGCGGGCTACAAGTCTTAGTACATTACTGGCCTGTCCAGTGAGCCTGTTGAGGGCCTTCGAGTTACAGCCCCTGGCATCAATGAGGAGACCCAGAATTTTTAACGAGTCCCTCCTCGGTATGGGCTGTCCATTCTTAGCACGAATTTCTATCGGCAGAGTTTCCAGAGGTGTAAGGTTTCGGACCCCTTGCCGAGATGGCCGGTATAACAATAGTTCGGATTTATCAGGGGAGAGTTCAAGGCCCGTGTTTGAAAGTCTTCCGTATATCCTCCAACGCGCTTTGTAAGGAGTGTTCGAGCATGGCTAGCGAGCCGCCCGGTGCCCAGATCGTGATGTCGTCCGCATAAATGGCGTGACCCACGTTCGGAATTTCAGCGAGACGAGTGGAAAGCTTGTTCATGGCGATATTGAATAAGAGTGGGGGAGACAATGGCGCGATTTTGTACGCATTCCAAATAAGAACGGGGGCGTTCCCGTTCTTAAAGGGGCCCCTGCGACACAATTTGAGCAGGTCTTTTTCATCGGTTCTTCTGGTACTGTGTAATGCACCGATATCGTTGCGCAAGTGGCAACGCCGAAATCGAAGCTGTTATAATTTTAATTCACCGGATAAACTACCTTGATTTCGAACTATGGCGACACACATCGGCTATTTCTGTTACAGGAAGTGACGTCATGTCATGTGACAGTGACGACAAAGACCGTTCGTTTTTGATTGGCTTGACGCGACACGTGACGTGCAGTATTCATACGGTGGTAGCTAGGCCGTACGAGTGAATGCTAAAAACAATAAAAACCCTTTATATACTTTCTCAGAAAGAAATAACTTCTGTTTCTAAATGACGTGTTTTCAGAACAACGAAACCAACACTAGGTGTCCTGTGCAACTAGGTGGGGGTAGAGTTTCTGTATATGCTCATACAGGAACTCTAGGTGGGGGAGGGTGGTGGAGGACAATGCATTTCGGTGTTTTGCTTTTTGCGGTGTTGTCGTGGTGGTGTGCACTGCTGATCGTTCATCGTACCTAAAATCTGCTGCTTGGCCTTTCGGCGAAAGTACATTGTAGTGTTGTGCCACACCCGTGTAATCGCCTGCGTGCGTGCGCATTCGATGCGCAGTTGCTAGTTGCGCGAGCAGTGGCAACACTCCTGCTGGTGTATCGTTTCACCTAAAGTCCCTAGATTTTTCCCTCTTCGAAAGGAAAAAACCTAGGGACTTTAGTTTCACCGGCTGCCAGCGAGCCGGGCAGCACGGGCTGTTCGGGAAGGAACAAGCTGTTCCTTCACCAGGCATGTTGGAGTCGTCGTCCGCTTTGTAGAGCGATCCTCCGAGACGAAGAAGTATTTTCTTGACGTCAGCCGGAAACTTCTGACACCATGTCGCGTACTGCCACCGTGTCGGGGCAGACGCGCAGGGGAAAAGAACACAAGAGGCAAGCGTTCAAGCCCCCAAATCAAAAAGCCCCCCCGTTTATTGTGCGTCCATCTTTTATAGCCCCAGTGGGTGGAGCCGTCCCCGGCGTCTCCAGGCGCCGCAGCCGTCCTGGAACGCGGGCGTCGCTGGGTTGCATTGCAGACCACGTCGATGCGCGTTTCTCGAAGCGCTGGTCGCGTTCGATGCAACGCCACAGTGTGCTCCTTGCACTTCACTGCTAGCGCCTAACCAGGGTAACGACGCCGTCAAAAACAGCAGTAGCAAGGTTCTGTGTGAAGGCCACCATGAGGTGACATTTCCGGTAGGTCTTTATGAGACGCGCGCGCTGATTGGAAACGGCCTTTGACGTCAGCGGGAGAGTGAAATACGAAAGGGAACGTTTCTCGTCGTCGTCTGCTCGAGTTTTGAACTTTGAGGACTCATAACTTAACTTTTCGGGCACCAATTTGCATCATTCTTGTTGCATTCGTCTCGGCATTCATTACTATACGCGTTCCGGTGCTAAATAAGGCGGTCGCAAAAGTGTCCCAGGGCCCCTTTAACCTGGCTTAAAGGGGCCCTGCGACGCTTTTCTTCTGCATTCTACAGCGCTGGAATTCGTGTAGTGCCGAATACTTAGATGAACGCAAAAAGAATTATCGAAATCGGTACACGGCAACGGAAGTTATAAGCCGTCAAACTTCAAAACCCCAGCGAACGACGAGAAAAAAACGTTCCCTTTCGCATTTCACTCTCCCACTGACGTCAAAGGCCGCTTCCAATCACCGCGCGCCTCTTACAGAGACGTACCGGACGACTCGCCTCGTGGTGGCACGGAGACTGGACTCCCTCCTAGGAGGGAGTCTAGTCCGGCCGTGGTGGTGGCCGTTGTGCAGCGCTCCTAGCGTCGTCTTGCAATTGTTTTGAAATTTTCATATTTAAAAACGGAAATCCTTTTGTGTCTGAGGAAGCATAGAGAGAGCTTTTATCATTTTTAGCGCACAATAGTGTGGTCTATCTGGGACCGTATGAATATTACACGCGACTTGTCACATCGAACCAATCGAAACGAACGGCCTATGTCGTCACTCCCACGTGGTCAAGCGTCACTTCCGATCACAAAAATAGCCGCTGTATGTCGCTCCAGTCCGAAAACAGTGTGGTTTCTCCGCAGAAATAAAACTATAACAGCATTGCTTTCGGCGTTGCCACTCGCGCAACGATATCGGTGCATTCCACAGTTCGAGAAGAAGCGATGAAAACGACACGCTAAATTTGTGTCGCAGGGCCCCTTTAACGTCACAAACACGTGACTGTCGTGAGCGCACGTTCCGATCCAAGTCAAGCCGTCTGACAGCCATTATAATCCGCTTATCGGTTTCTCGGCACCATGGAGGAAGGAAAAACTCAGGAGAGGCCCTATCGTATCCCAATGCATTGCGAGAAGTGTGGCGGAAGTGACGTCAAATTTATGGGGCAAACAAACCGGTATGGGGCAAACAAAACAGCAGACGACCAGCGGCGTGCTCGCCGCGCTGGTTCGCTTCTGCATGGATTTGTAATCCTGGCGTAAACTTGGCGCGTATTGTGAGGTTGCATGCAGTAAAATGTTGCGAGCACACATTTACCAGGCTGTTCGTGCGTGGCTGGCCCGAGCGCTGCGTGCTGAAACTCTTTGTGGAGCGTTTTTGTGCAACAGGCCAGAAAGTACCGGTACGTGCCGTAATCAAAAACATTCAGCGCCTGCATCATCGTATTCGAATGCACCCGGCAGTGACTAACGCGTTCTGCTGGGCGTAAGACCAGCAGAACGCGTAGCCCGATTACTGGCCAGCGTTGGCACTACACGATTAGCTTGCTAATATTAGTAGCTATTCGGCGCAACGCCAACCTAGTATTTGACATAACTTCACGTCGAAAAGAGGACACCGCTGTATTGTTTACGCGATCGTGCACGCAAAGTTTGTAATTCCACTGCGGACACAACAACTAGACACAACTATCAAAATACATACAGCACGTAGTCGGATAACAACAAAAGTTTATTGCCTTTCCGTATGATAGAGACAACCTCTAAAAACGCGATACGATGCCTTCGGCGCACGTTATGTAGGCGCGTCAGACGCCAAACACAAAAGTTCACGTGTGTTCCGAGTCCACACAATGAGTAAGAACCAACAGAGCGTACAGCCGAGAGAGCTTCGCATGCAGATATAATGAAGCGAACGTACGTACACATGAAAAGTGACACCAGGTACTATTCGTAGTGCACTCGACTTGCACCGAGTATACGCAACAGCTGGGCATTGCGTAGCTTTCGTAAAGAACACACGGAAGCAGCAGCATACGCGAATCGACTGTGCCGCCGTCCCGCTTCCACGGCGAAGAAAAAAAAAAGGGCTGCAAAAGTTTCGCGACTCCCTCGATGCGCGCACAGCACGCATGCGCTCGCTCCCGACGCGGCGGAAATCGCGAAGTGTTTAGCTGCTCCTTCGCTAGGAGGCGATGCGGGTGTTTGCGACGGGCAGGCTTCACGAATATGACGTCAGGGCCTCTCCTTAGTATTCCTTCCTCCATGCTCGGCACCGTACGATCGGATTATAATGGCTGTCAGACGGCTTGACTTGGATCGGAACGTGCCCTCACGACAGTCACGTGTTTGTGACGTTCAGCCAGGTTGAGAACGGGAACGCCCCCGTTCTTATTTGGAATGCGTACAAAATCGCGCCATTGATCTCTTCTATGCTTGGTTTTATGGACGGTTCACTAACACATGTGTCGCCCCTTAGTTTAATCGCGAAAGCCTCGGCTATCATACGATGTGCACGTTTGGGTATCTTCGTATGACTTCGCAGTCTCGGAAATCTGGCGTGCACCCGCACTATGGGGAACGTGCACTGAGCCGGTGGCGCCGCGGTGCGGGAGCGAACGAAAGGAATTGGCGTGTTCCGTACAGCAGCCGACCCATGAACGCAGGCGCGTCAGGTTGTTAGCGGTGCTTCGCAATGTCGCGTATGAATTGCTCTGTCGTAAACTGTGCCGATAACTATAAGAACTACGCACCTGGAGCAAAGTTTTTCAGCTTTCCGCCGTGACTGTGTTTCAGAAACCGGCGGGAACACTGGATTAGTGGACGCCACGCGTAGGCGTGCGCAGGGTTCCCCTTCACAGGGGGAGACCTCTCATCGCAGCGCCCCCCTTCCCTATTAAGTCAATGTATGGGGCAGACTTTGCGCCCCCCCCCCCCCCTTAGGTGACTAGATGGGGCGGCCGCCTCCCTCGTGCGCCTGCCTATGACGCCACGCAAAGCAAGTGATCCCGCGGACACGTTTATGAAGTACATGTTTTAGCTAGTTCGCTGTGAATTTACTCTCCACGCATGTTAACTGATATTTTTAACATGCTGGAGGAACCGAAGGGCGTCCGGAAAAGTGATCTCGATTCTGTAGTCGACAATTCATTGGCGAAAAGCAATCGACAGATCCAGCAATTCTCCCTAGTACACGTGCTGCTGTTTTCCCCCGCATCGCAGTTCGTAAACAGTAACATTAAGGAAGAAGTCACGCATGCCAGGCAAAATGCGTCGTAGACCACGAGAATTTCAAAATTTATTCCCCATGTACTGCCATCGTCCTTAACAGCAGTGTGCGTGCAAGCGAAGCCGGGCCACGCCGTTCTATTGCGCTACGTGACAGCTGAGATATCGCGTGCAAAGCACGTGACAAATTTACTCAAGGTCTCATGCAGCCGGAGCAACGCCTACAAACGGAGCTGAACTACTGCACAGAAAACTTCGCGCAAATGCCACGCATTACTAAATGCAACACGGGCAGTTCGGCGACCGTACGTATTACTTGCGCGCATAGCAAGGGGTTGTCTGACACATTTCAGACACAAATGTCATCGTTCACTCAACAATAACCAGGCAAAATGGCAAGAAATAATGTTTACAAACATCGATGGTGACGTTCTATGCTTCGAGCTTTACGCTGGCCGGCCGCACGAATCGCCCTTTCAAAACACTCTGCCGCGCGTCTGTGCTACGTCACATCGAAAACATGATTCATTCCGTAAATTTATGTCCTTTCTCCTCGTATGGGGCCCCAAAAGAATCATGCTCTGATAACTTTCTGGAAGCCTACCCGTTTTATCAAACCTGTCACCTTCGCGCACACGCACTTCCATACAACGCGGGCGTAGCTGACGGAGAGGCGACGATTCGTAGCACGCCAGTTGACACTGAAGTGGCCGCAAGTCGCCACTCGCGGCGCTGACGGCGCATAGGTGCGGTGCACTGCTGCGCCCCCTGTAGGTGCTGCACGTTTCCCATACTCCGTTTCATAGATCAGGTGCAACACTATGGAAGCTAGCGAGACTTCTTGCAGTACATGAGCTCGCTCCAAGAAATAGTTCAAGGGTTTTACAACCCATGATGTGTTTTTTTTCTGTTCCCTTTTAGACTAAGCTATGAATTTAGATCCTTTGTGCCTGAGAAATGAAGAAACCCCATTATTTATATGGTTGTCAATAGGTTGTTCAGGATCGCTGAGCGTCCCTGTTTTTTCGTATCGTGGCCTCCGCGATTAGTTCCGTCAGCGCGCAGCTGGAGCCCATCGCGGAGGCCAGCTTTAGACGCGCGGAGTTATACATTTTGCTGACCGAACTTTTTGTAAACTTTGCCCCCCCCCCCCGCCCTAGTCCCCTAAGTATACCTAAGAGGGGGGGGGGGGCGCAAAGTTTGCCCCATACATTGACTTAATAGGGAAGGGGGGCGCTGCGAAGTACCTTCGCCCCCCCCCCACCCCCGAACGGTAACTCTGCGCACGCCTATGCTAATACAACATCCTAGACTACGCTTTTCCAACTATAGGCGCTCAGCAAAGATAACTAATTGGCGAGCATTTCGGTATCACATGACAAATCAAGCTCATACTGTCACTGACACAGACAGCCTATATCACTTATAGAAGACAAATTAAACCAGTGTTCCAAGTTCGTTAAAATT
>JALIZH010018469.1:0-88458 GCA_030522465.1 Rhipicephalus appendiculatus
CTCGTGTTCAATTCAAAAAGTCTGCTCCTGTTGCTATTGTATATGCTGATCTCCGTAAATTAAGGACACAAAATGACAAAAGATAACACATCATAGCATTGCCACCAGTGCAGTTTACAATTATCTCAAGAGAGTGACATCTTTACTTCAAAATGGCTACATTTACTGATTTCGTAGAAATTGCACAAAAGATGTGGTACACATCTTTGCAATTTACACAGAAATTGCGTAAGGCCATCCTGTAATATATGGGCGCACCTCTTAGATAAGCGTGTTGCTTTTAATTTAGGGACTTTAGGGAAGAGTCGCAATACAGAGAGCTAATACTGATAGCCCATACATATCTGTAAACAGATTCACTGCTGATCCTCTTTACCTGATTGCGAAGTGCGCGAATGGGACAAAGCAAAAAAAGAATGCAACCAAATGATCGCGTACAGGCCGTCGAAACAGCGGTGCTGATGCCGCCTTTCACCAAGAAATTGCCTTCGTTTGTTTTTCTGCAAGTCTTTCTAAGAAATTCTGTGTTTCTGAGTCTTTTTCAAGTACTTATGTATTTTATCATAGCTCGTATTTGACACTATGTTAAGATGTGGGGCGACGATGTTCTCAGTTACGGCTGTGCTAGAACTCCACTGTAGCCCTCCGGTGCGGCCGTGGACTATTACAACCACCCACTCGCCCAAAAGGCGCATTACTATCACAGCTGCGCGGGAGCGCAAATGGAGTTGCAAGCGCTGATGCTGCGCGTGGCATTCTCGCCTCGCCAAGAAAGTTTGGTCAGGCATCGTTGCTTGTTCACCCTTTCCTCCGAGCGAGGCTCACGCTACTCTCGGCAGCCATTTCCTCTTCCTAGCCAGCCCGAGTCTTGCCAAAGGACAAGGTCACGTGACCAGCGTTCGTCTCATCAAACTAGCGATCTCTCTGTTTGCCTTGGAATTGATGACGACGAATCTGTTTTTTTTTTTCGTACCTGTGCTCTGTTTTTGCAGCGAAATCTGTAAAAGGCTAGGCGAAAAGAAAAACCGTTCGCCATTAATTTCGATAATTGACTGTGCCGTCTTACGTCGTTCTCTACGCTGTACCTAAGCGCGCGCGCCACTGCCAGCGCCGTTAGTGACGTCATTCTCTCCGTCGTACCGAAGCACGCGAACCATTGGCTGCACCGTCAGTCACGTCGTTCATCCAGTCGCAGCCGTGCCGGCCAGCCCGCGCGCAGAAGCTTCAACTTAAAACTTCCACATGGGTAGGCCACGGATCCTACGAGCTCCCGAACAGTAGACAACTTCTGAAGAACAGCGCCGACAACAGTTCCATGAGTTAACTCGTGTTCGCCGGGCCGATGCTGCAGCCCGGGCACAAGAACAAGCCTGGGTGGCGAAGCGCAAGCAGCAAATGCGTACCGCGGATCCAGCAGCCTTCCAAGCAGCGCTGAAAGGCGAAGCGGAACGCAAGCGCCAATGGCGGGAGGGCGCTGCTGATCACGACGCCGAGAAAACTCCCACAATATTGAACGCATGTGACAGCGGCGAGCCGAGGAGATGGCGTTGCGAGCCGAGCAGCGTCAACGCGGCAATGGCGGAACGCGTTCGCAGGGGCCAACGCCCGCTTTCGGCGGGAGTCTCTTGAGCGACCCTTTGGCTTCGGCTGCGACGTCTGCCACCGCATTGTGGCCGCACGCTTCAGCTTCGCTGGTTAACCATCTGTACGGAGTGCTTGGGCGGCGATCTTAGGGGCGAAGCACCTGAGGGTCTAAGTTTGTCCGTTGTCCCTTGTCCGGCGATGACGATGACGACGAAGAATAAGCGCGTTCCAGACCACACATTCTCTTTCTGCCATAGATGAAAACGATCGTGAAAGCGCTCTCCCTCGCGAAAGGCAAAGGGGCAACGCCGACAACGAGCTGCTACTCCGGTGGCGAGAGCGCGGCATGCGGCGGCTCATCGTCTACGCCAGGGGTCTCAAACACGCGGCCCGCACAAGGCTATGCTCGTCCCATATGTTTTTATTTTCATAATAAGCATGTGCGTGAGCTACACAGGCATGGCTGGTCTAAAGCGTTGTTTTCGTAAGGCACCCCATGTGGACATCATGTGTTGAAACATAACCGTGAAACAAAAACAGTATTTCAGAATCGGTGTCCAGGTTTTGCTGATTTTGAAGATCGGTATCGACATGTTGTTGGATGGAATCCTGGCCCCAATTCCGTATACGAGATATAACGTTAGCTGACAATGCGTACGAACTCAACCCCCCCCCCCCCCCCCGCTTTCACCTTTCCTGACCAGCCCCTTGCGGGACTAAATTCTGTGTCTGCGGCCCGCTGCTAGAGATGAGTATGAGACCCCTGGTCTACGCAGACAGCAAGCTACCCCGGAGGCGAGAGCTCGGGAAGCAGCGGCGAAACGGCAACGCCGACAAGCTGCTACTCCGGCGTGGAGGGCGCGGAAAGCGGCGGCTCAACGGCAAAGACTTATTGTATATACTGTACACACGCGTTGTCACTCATTTACATGTGCCAGCGCGCAATGTCGTGGGTGAATGACGGTAAGAACAATCCTCAGTGCTTTGCGCACTCGTCATGATTCACTTCGTGGAGATGCGTAGATTTTTGTGCTGCCAGTTACCTACCCCACTCTAACTTCTCCTCTGTTCAGTAAGATTTTTTTGTTACAGTCAAATATACGGCGAGCACGTCATTTCTGTTCACCGTGTTTGTGTTGATCTCAAGTTGACTCACTTAACATCGCGGCCATTTTCTTTTCTTTCAGGCGAAAGCGTGATTGAAAGCAGTATCGGTAAGCAACGGCTTCTTGGCCTTCAATTATCACTATTTTCAGTGCGTTTTTCGTTTACGTAAGACGCCCGTTTATGACGGGCTGCTGTCAGCTGTTAGCTATAGGAACCATAATAAATTCATATCACTAAAAGCGATGTCTGCACATGGAAGACCATTCTGAATTTGATAAAACACCGATTGTGTTGTTGTTGTTTCTTTTTTTTTTTTGTACATGAAAGAAAGTTTAACATGACCCGTTGTCATTTTATGTATTTTTTTCTATGGTAAATGCTGAGGGAACTTTGCTGTTGTGGGTGCCTTTCTGAAAATCAGTACGATAAAAGTCCAGAAGACTTGACAGGTCCTGCTTCATTGAAATGAATTCATTTTCTTCCCTGCGTGATTGCCTTTATGTTCACTGCCCTTATTCGCTAATTCAACATTATTAAGCTGATTCTTGCGTTGCCTCAGGAGGATAACTATCACTTGGAAGTTCCCCAGCTCAACATTTATTCAACGGCTATAGCATAGGTCAGTCACGTCGTTCACGTCGTGACTGACCTATGACCTTTTTCAGTGAGCAAAACAGACCAACTACTATCAGCACAAATTCAACAGTATGGTCCACTCTTAGAGGGAACACGCGAGTGCGTGGCCGGCGGTTCGTGGAGCGCTAACTGCTGGCGAGATTCAGAAAAGCGGAGCATGCGCGTAGAATCTGAAGGGTGGTTCGTGCCCCGCGTCGTCTGCTACTTATCCGCCCCAGCGCGCGCCGCGAGCTAGCGTCATTCTGCAGTTCTATGGTTGGAAAGACAAGCGTGCTATGCTGGCTGCATCGATTTCCCTGTCTGCTATCAAAAGCAACCGGCTAGAGGGAGCAGCATGTGGAAAACTCAACGACTAAGTTAGCGGTGAGCACTGATACTACGTTACACAAGTGACAGGTTGCTTTCTCCCGATAAAATCCGCGCGAGTTAACACTAATATTTACCGTGGATTTGCAAGCCAGAACAAGAATATCATTAAAGGGCCCGTCAACAGGCTCCTACTTTTTTTAACACCCCCCAAACAAGCTCGCCAATTCGTACAGTAGACCGCGGCGACCACGTTTCCCGAATATTACAGCGCTGCGCGCCGCGGAGACCCTCCATTTCGAAAAACAATTCCCGCGCTGCTTTCCTACACCTGACCCATCCTCCTCGTACGCGTAGTGACGTCAAGTCGGCGATCGCCGACCTGACGTGGCACTGAGCTCGTCGATTGGTCTTTTGCCCTACGAAACAGCGCCTTGGCCCTACGGTGATGTAGTTTCGGCCGCGCAGTACGCATTTTCATTTTCCTGTGCTGCCCTCTGCCGTTTTGTAGAGCCCGAGACTACCGGGACAAGCGGTATTGTCAGAACGAAAGCCTCCGAGATAAAGAGGCGTCTCGCTACTTTACCGCTAGGGAAAGGGTCGTCTCTTCGCATCGCGCTTCCTCCCTGCGCCGCTGACACGTGCTCATGTGGGAGAAGCCCTGCTCGGTCGTTGGCTGCGCGCCGATGACGTATCACTGACGTCGTGTCACGTTGCCGAAGTGGGCGGAGTCACGACGGCGGGCTACGCCTCCCCATTTCTACAGCGGAGAAGGATGGCGAGGCCGCGCGAAAATTTGAAACCAGCTGAAACGGATGTTCTAACCCCTGTAACTTCCTTATTATTGCGCGTATTCGCAAAATTCTTGCGGCAGCAGGTTCACATAGCAAAAGTGCACATATTTCTCTCTATAACAATTTTTGGACCTCGGGGTTGTTGACGGGCCCTTTAAATGTCACGCCGTATTGGTGATTTCCAACTACGAGTTTCCTCAACGTGCACATAAATATAAGCACGACGCTTTTCTTTGTATTTGGGCACCAGTCGAAATTCGGCCGCTGTGGCCGGGAATCGCATCACACCAAAACTGGCGAGAAACCACAGCAACAAACTAACTGCATTCTTTTTGTCTGCCTGCTAACTACCCGACAAGAGGTAGGAAGCGTGGCTGCTACATGAATAACACCACGGAAAAACGAAAGTGTCATCCAGTGCTCGCCAAGCGCAGATGTGGAGAGTAGAAGATGAACCTCGGCAAGCGCCGCCTTTAAGCGCTGTACACATGGTGCGATTTGGCATCCCATCCGACGTGCGACGCCGCACGCGGCATACGACCCATGCACGACACATGGGGCGAACGAGCAATCAGCGCGCAGGCTTTGCCCATATGCGGCACCTCAGCTTGCACGCTCGGTAAACATCGTATCCTCTTGATTAAGTACAAAACAAACAATCTCACAAAGCCATGCTTCGTTCTCTAAAAACAGTGCCAAGAAACCTACGCCTTCGCGAGCTACAAACATCGCAACAGCCCACATTCACTCACGACCACTGTGCTCACGACTCCGGGCGTATGTCTAGCTAGGTCGACGCTCTCGGTAGCGCCGCTCGCGATCAAACGCGAGCCAATTGTCGAGCGCTTATTTTTTGCCACCACTATAAAAACTTGTACCCTTATACGACGCGTTTACACGCGCAAATGGTTTTCTTGACGGCGTCCATGTGAAGAGCAAGGGTGCGAATGAAGCGAGCCGGTTCGCCGAGACGGCCAGTGACACTGTTTACCTGTGAAACGGCCTTCCATCACGGCTCGATATCTCATTGCTGGTTCGCAAACGGACGTCGCCTTGCAGAAATGGCACGCTTCAAGCATCACTTTATTGAATCATGAGTTATTTCACGTCAGAAACAGTTTATCCAATGTTTATCATGCCACTGTCAACGGCGATATCCACAAATACCAGAGCGATCAGGGCCATCGGAGCGGCGAGGAACAAACCCGCGGCACAGGCGCCACCGGTGATGTGACGTAACACTTCTCCCGCGCTGCCATTGGCTGCGTCCGCCAGACCTGCGCGGTAGCCGCGCGGCTACATTCAGCAAGTTGGATGCACGCGCGGCGTTCCGCATGCTGTGGAACCTTGTTGCACGGCTGTCGGACGCGGCTGTTGGCACGAACAGCCATTCGGGAAATCGCATCCGAATTCACACCATGTGTTTAGCACTTTATGCACGTGCGCCGCGTTTACGAATCTCGCCGCCAGTGTGTGCCACACGGACCGCCGGCCTCGCGTTCGTGTGTTTCCCCCTAAAAGTGGACCGTAAAGTACGTGATATAAGAGGTGCAATATGATTCATTCTTAACAACGTTGGTAGCATGGTTTTTTGGGGTGTCTAGTAGAAATAAATAATCCAATTCGACACTGAAGGTATGAATGTATTTCACTGCACAAACTATATTCACACTGCAAAAAAAAAAACAAAAAAATATTGGCAAAGTCAACTTTTTTGTCAACTCACGGGCGAAGAAAAAGTTGACGAAACAGGTGAACACTGTGGTAATGTGTTGGTTATCGTATCAAGATTCAAGGGACGCGCTCGAAGTGAACTAGCAGACGAAGACAAAAAGAATACAATGTATAGGAGCACATTTTAAGCCAGCAAAAATACAGCTAATATAGTATACGTGGCGCGGTAGCATTTAACAAACTAAAAAATATGCTTCCTAATTCATTTTTTTGGCCAAAAAATGCATAAATTCCAGCGTTTCCATATATGTTTTATTGCTCCCAAAGTAAAGTAAATTTATGTCTGTTTGATCTGTATTGATGACAAATGTTGTTTTCTGTATGTTGCAGCGGAAGAGTCAACCCCCTTTAAGAGCGCGGGCTCCTCCAGCCGCAGTGGTAAGGCTCTGCACTTTTAAGTATTCTCCAACTCATTTGGGAATAAACAGGAATAAAGAAGGTGACCGCTTACAAGTACGCAACAAAATGTTTCCGCAACTCAGGTGTGTTGGAAAGCCGGGACAATAAAAACAAATTTTAAAATTTCTCAAGGAAAAGTTTCCACGCCATGATCGCTGTACGCGGCATACAATGTGTAAGAAACTTAACTTTACTCCTTGTAGTTTTATCAGAAGGCACTACGAGCCACCCTAAATCAATCGGAACATAATGGGAGATTTAAGGCAAGACCCACAATAGAATGACTACTGGGTGGCGGCTCGTAATTTTCGGTGATTTCTGCTGATGTAAAAAAGATATTACTGTTCGGAGGTAAATGTGTCAAAAATATTATTGCGATAGCTATTATATGGACACTCTCGGCGAATTTCCGCCGTCGCCGTCATGTATATATAAATAAATATCACAAAGAAAAATATATTACAACGAAAACTTTTCGCAGTGCACCACCGGGATTCAAACCTGTCAACCCTCGCCTTTCAGCCGTCCGTGTTAGACAGCGCTCCCACGTGCCACTCGTTCTTTGGAATGCTAACGTTGAGCATTTACCGGATGCGACACGCGAATCTTGGAGATGCCTCGGCGTGTTCAGTACCACCCGCGAGGTGGTGCGGAGGGCGAGCTTTAAAGCAATGATCCTGAGGTTTGTTTTAGATGCTCTTGAAACGCGCGCTATTAGGTGGCCAATTTCTGCGCCCATTCTCGATGTGGAACGCCGGGCAAGCAATGCTTCAAACATCACACGCCCCAGGAGGTTCAAAAGCGTCACCCAACGCGCCAGTGTTCAAAAAGGAGGCGCTGGCATATCGACACTTTCAGCGCACTGAACAAACACGAAGAAACAAATGTGACCGTTGTTACTTCGTGTTTATCCTGTATACACCTGTGCATTCTTTTCGAGCGTCCGTCTTTGTGTTTAAGCAGCGTGGTGTGAGTTTCGATGTGTGAGAGTTGATAATTCGCACTCGTCTTGTGGGTGTTCTTTTCGTGTGTCTTTTGCACTTGAAAAACGCTCCGCAAGTATGGAGTTTCATCCACCTCACCATGTGACGTTCTAATTTGCTGCTGTCGCATTCATTTCTTCGCCCTTGCGGCGAAGCGGTGACAGTTTTATAAGTAGTAAAGTGTTCTTCAGCCAAAAATACATCGGTCTAGTACATCCGATAACGCTTTAGTTCGAGAAAGGGCCATTCACCAGTAGTTACCATTAAAGGGGCGGTTTGACAATGCTTGAAGATATGTCGTATATGAAATCCTGCTTTTGATGCTGCAAACACAATTACCGACTGTAAAAGTGGCGTTTATATGGATGATTTTCTCCTGTCGTGCGAGCGAATTTGCATTCCATGGCACATTGTTGAATTCCAGTGGCGGATCGCGAGCGCTCGGCCGGATTCGCGAAGGCAGCGCGCAGATCCGAGCGGGATTGCTCTCGCCAAGTCTGCCATTGGAACGCGTGCGTCTCGACGGCAGCAGTTGGAACAAGGAAATCTAGCGAGGGGGCGCGAGAGGGCGCGAAGCGTTTGCTGGTCGTCCATGGCTTCCTGCGACTGTAAACTTCGGGAGTGACGGGATGGAAGGCGGGCGCACTGAATACGTCATGTGAACTTCTGGTAAAATGAGTCGATTTCGGCGAAGTTAGAATTCTAGCAATCCGTAATCTGCGATTTCACTCAATCTGTCATTGGAACACGTAATTCATGCTCCCAATCTGCCATTGGAATGTGACTACTCCATTCAAAGTAGAAAATGTTGATCTGGATCTGCCATTGAAAAATCAACATGTGCTTTATACAGCACACTTTTTATATGTCGCAAACGCGTCAACATAGCAGGGCTGGTGTAGTTAATTCACAATACAATATACGCACCTAAATGTAACATGCTATGGTACAGAAATCTCAACTATGCGCATACCTCCGGAAATGACAGGCAAGGACAATCTAGACATTATAAAATGAGTATCAATATGTTGAACTAGTCATTAGCACTAAGATGCGTTTTAGAAATGCTGCGGTGCTAATTTTGTGTCAGGTTTCCGTGATACCCAAAGTATTTTCACTGCTTTAATGGAACCCCTACAGTAATGCCCCATGTTGGACTAGTATCGTATGTATGTGCATTATCGGCACTTACCAACGCGAAGATGAGCCCCACGGCGTCAAGAATCAGTTGCATGCTTTCCTATGCAATATTTTTGCCACAGAAAACTCCAAAAGATAGCAGAAAGAACGTGTCCGTGACGCAGTACTAAAGCTCCAACGCACACGAGTACTTCTGCACACGTCTCTAGATTTTTATTTCGTGGTGAAGTTGTGTGCCACACTGATGATAGCACCACTGTATTATGTATCTCCTCATTTTAGACGAAAAAGCAATATTTGAAAAGTATTTTTGACATAATCAAGCAACACATAGCGAGATAAAACTGTGCACGGAAACTGGGATCATAGGTGAAACGCCTTTACTGATTTTTCGATAATTCCAACGCTTTCCCTATTATCGCAAAGATAGTCGCCATAGCAGTAAAATTTTACTTGTAAACCCCTAGCTCGACTCCCAAACGAACTTTCCGGCATTAAGGAAATTGTTTTAATTGTCCGCAAGGTCGAGGAATACTGCTCTTTCATCATTGTGTATACGCAACACGTACCTTTGAAAATAAAGTCCATGCACATAGTAATTAAGTATATGTGGCAAATTATAGTGAGTAATCACACTGCGTTGTTGCGGTCATCATAGCAGTTCGCCATGTTTCATCTGTGTCATATACACAGTTTGTGCGATATTAGGCGAATAGAATAACTTAGTGACTTCCACATTTTTAATGTGTCTTTTGCAGCCCTCGACCTGCATGAGTAAGTATATTTTCAGAAATATTATGAACGCTTTATTTATTGGTAACCTTCGCGCTAAATTGCAATAACCGGATAAGGCTCTGATAAGGCTCGTCCCATACTATATCTACAAAGAACGTTTACTTACTTTTTTTTGTTTTGTTTTTGGATTGTCTAAAAAACTCGACTACTAGGATAGTCACTCGTGTATGGCCAATAAACGTTGCCTTGATGGGAGGCGGGGCACTACACAATATTTTCTGGAAATAACAGCCTAAATCCGAACGTGGTCACATCATCCCAACATAAACACTGGAATTGTGGCTTATTTTTTTATTTATTTGATTTACAGATACTGCAATCCCCACAGGGGATTTTAGCAGGGTGGAAATACATATCACGGTAAAAAATGCAGGCAACAAAACAAAGCAGGGTAGAATACATTTCTTCAAAAAAAAAAGAACCATAATAAAAATAAAACAAATACATCGGTTATGCGAACAAGTACATTCTTAGTGCTATTGCACATACAAATACAGCATGTATACGAAACATCAACTTGATAAATAAAAAAAATGGCAAAAAAATACAGATTATGAACGAGGTCATGTTGCATATTAGAAAGTAATTAACAAATTAACAGATACTTGCAGCAAATGAAGACAGTGAACGTTGAGTAACTTGGTTGTTAGTCAGGTTATTCCATTCAGTCACAGTCCCTTGGAAAGAAGGAATGTTTGACACAATTGTTTTTTTACGCGGAAAGGAGTAATTGGTAGGTGATGCCTTTGTCTTGTGGCATACCCAGAAGAAAAAGTAATATGTCAGAAATGTTAATATTGTAATGTTTATTGATAAGCTGAAATAAGAATTTTAGGTCGGGAAACACGATTACGTTCCGTAAGTGCTGGCAAGTTGGCTTGTTTTAGAAGTTCTGTTGCAGAGGTACGGGTGTAGTTATTGTAAATAAAGCGGACTGCCTTCCGCTGCACCCGTTCGAGCTTTTTTATGTTAGTTTGCGTATAGGGGTCCTAAAATAATGGTGGCATAATCAAGCACTGGAAGTATAACTGTTTTGTATGCTAATGAGCGAACGGAACCTGTTGACAGTTTTAATGCCCTCCTAAGAAAAAATACAATTTACGGTAGGTATTAGCGGTTACTTTTTCAATGTGTCAAGTCCATTTTAGGTTGTTCGTGTGTGGTTACGTGAAAAGTTGAAATGCTGCAGGCATTGTAAGTGGCTGACGCTATTTGCGCATGAAGCGGTTCTTTGCTGCGGGATTTGACTATTTCATGAAATATAACACTCGTCAACTTGATTCACGAACGTCTAAGAACATAATTTAACGCGCCGACGTGCTGCGGGCTCTCGGCGAGATTTATGTCAAATGAAAACATTCATCTGTTGTGATATGAATATTGAATGTCAAAATGTCCTGTCACACTAATGGAGCTTGGCCAAGCTTAGATGACGTAGTTGATACGTAAAGAAAAATAAGTGGTACGGGCTGCATTCGACACCGGCAATATGCTGTATTTGCTATATTCAAGCAAAATGGTTGAGAACGCGATGTTCGCTAGGACAGCCATGTTATCTTTGCATGGGAGAAATATTGTCCTAGAAAATACACAGACTTCATATTATCCAGGTAGAGCCGAGGGCACTATAAGTGACGGCAACCTACGTTCATTGTGCCTGGCCAATGGAAAATCATTAGATCAGTATCGGAGATAACAGCACTATAAGTAGTTACGGCTTTTCTCTTCGTGTTTTTTAGCTCTGTCTATTCCTTTATATACAGTAGGTTACGTCGTAGCTGTCTCAGAAATTCTTTATTCGCGCATCTACAAACAAGGCCACATCAAATTAAAAAAAAAACTGGCAAACAGTGAGCAACTCATTGTCTGATGAACTGCTTTGACGAGGCGTTAATCTCGACCAAGAGTCTAAATAGGTGAGTTTCGGCTAACAGTAATTACGTTAACTATAGATGCAGAATGGCCCCTGTTCTAATTCCAAACATGAGCGAAGTTTCATTTCCTTTGTAAGCCTTTTTTGCGATTGTGGCTAGCAACGCCAACTGACTTTGAAGCAGGAATGGACGTTGGTTTGGAATGAAACCCTGTTTGGCGCAAAGCTATCTTCGTAAAACCTTTGGCATGAGGTGTTCGAGTAGCTTCTAGTTTATGTCTAAATGCAATGACAGGGATACAATCAAGCTTTATTTCGTTAAAAATCATGCAAACTGACCCACTTTTGTCGAGTGCACCTAATATGTGCATTGCAGGGTTGTCAGTTAGCCTGCTTCATGCTTAACAAATTATATCGGGCGTTTCTTATGCAATCATTAAAACCAACTCAGTCAAAATAATGCAACCGCGGAGGTACAAGCTGCTTTAGTGAGGAGGTGGAGAGTATTGATGGTGAAATATGAAAGTCCCTGGGAAAATCCAAACTCAGAAGGCTATCCACAAGAATTTGGACTCAGTAGTAGAATAAGCCATATCGCTTCAGGCATATTCCGTGGAAAACTACTCTCAACGTCTCGGCAGAAAGCTTACAGAACAAATTACCTAATGATGTACCTCACATACCTTGAGTAACATCGCAGCCTTCCATTTATGGCATAGGCTTCAAATTGCAAAATGAAATTGAAGACCAGCGAATTTGTGACTGTCCAGCACAATAATTTGAGTACAAGTGTCATATTTACAATCGCTTCTAAAAAAATCCAACATGGTTCGGAGCTGTTTCTATATACTATTGCGTCGCAAACACACGACACACAACGATTGTTAATCGTGTGCCATAAAAGTGATCCTGAATAGATGATTCACCTTGAGCGGAAATTGCTAACGCAATTGCTTACATTTTCAAACCACAGCGTACCTCTTTATTTTATCGTCGACCTGTAAAGAACTTGCTTCAGCTATTTGTCTGTCCATTCTCTTTCCCACTACTTCGGCAAATCCCCGTAACATCCTCACCCCGACATTTTTCTCAGCTCTCTGTAGTGACAGGAGGAGCGAGGTCGCGGCACATTTTCTTTTTCGCGGCTGAACGATATCGCACATTGCTCTGTTTTCTAGACCCTATACGTAAGCTGATGTGCGTGTCTCACCTGTAGCATCTTATGGCGAAGTTTAATCCGGTGGTGGTGGTGGTGGTGGTGTGCCGCGTGCCCACCCTTACTGCGCATGCGCAAACAGTTAAAGCAAAAATAAAAAAAAAACCTCCTCTCCCCCTTTCTCTCCTCTAGGCATCCCTCCCCACGGTCACCACACCCCTCACTGCGCATGCGCCTCCCTTCCCTCTCTCCCCTCTTACACTGCCCCCCTCTCTCCATCCCTGCCCGCGGCGTCTAACTCCCCCCTGCGCATGCGCGTCCCCCCCCTCTCTCTCCTCTCCTACGCTCCCCCCCCTCTCTCCTCTACGCATCCCTGCCCACGGCGTTCACACTCCCACTGCGCATGCGTGTCACCCCCCTCTCTGTCCTCTCCTCCGCTTCCCCCTCTCTCGCCTCGCGACGCCGACGCAGGCAGCGTCTGCTAGCGAGTTTCTTGGTTGAAAAAAACCGGCAGATCCCACGCACCGTGGGAATCGATGTGATGCGAAGCAGCCAGCAAGGAGCAAATCATGCTGTACATAATATGCAGGTCATTATTTACATGATAGGACCTGTCATTTGTGTTCGTCAAACAGTCACGTCGCGAGATACAAATTTTGGTGTGTATCAATCTTGCGAATTGGACGCAAGCGCACCACGAGCGTGGCATGTAAGTGGCATTGTAGATGCCAAGATTTACATGTTACCACTTGCCACTTATGTTCGCTTAATTTTTTACCTCAAATCACAGCGAGACGCGAGACCAATCTGCCTCCATTTCGCATGCGTTCGTATTCTCGCGCTCTGCGCATCGTGCAGACGCCATCCGCGTTCCAGCGTTTAAATTGACGGACAATTTGTCAATTCCAAAGTGTGTTCCTCGAACGCCTGTGCCCACTGAGACGGGGTCGGTCAGAATGAAACGTGATGCGCGCGTCTCCCTCCTTGCATGATTAGAGACGCTGGGCAATGCGACGTTACGCAAGCAAAGCGCGAGCGCTGTAGAGTCCAACGCGACCGGCGTCCGTTTGCGCGCCCCGGCGCCCACCTGGCACTGTGCCAGGGCACGGCTGGAGGGACGGATGGACGGACGGGCGGACGCGAGCATGAGACATTAAAGGCTTTCATCTTAAAATTTGGTGTATATCAAGCTGGCGAAACGGCCACAGGAGTGTCATGAGCGTGGCATGCAAGTCATGTTGCACATGACATGTCATGATTTGCATATTACCACTTGTCATTTATCCTTGTCATACAATCACGTCGCTGAATACCATATTTGGTGTATATCAAGCTAGCGAAACGACCACGGGAGTACCATGAGTGTGGCATGCAAGTCATGTTGCGCATGACATGTCATGGTTTCCATATTAAAACGTCATTTATGCCCGTCATACAGTCACGTCCCTAAATACGAAGTTTGTTGCATATCAAGCTAGCGAAACGGTCACGAGAGTGTAATGAGCGTGCCATGCAAGTCATGTTGCACATGACATGTCACGATTTCCGTATTACCACTTGGCAATTATGTTCGTCATACAGTCACGTCAGTCAATACCTAATTTGGTGTATATCAAGCTAGCGAAACGGCTGTCAGCGCGCCATGAGCGTGGCATGTAAATCATGTTGTATATGACATGCAGGTCATGATTTTCATATTACCACCTGTCATTTATGCTAGTCATACAGTCACGTACCTCAATACCAAACTTGGTGTATATCAAGCTAGCGAAACGGCCACGAGAGTGTCATGAGCGTGGCATGCAAGTCATGTTGCACATGACATGTCACGATTTCCGTATTACCACTTGGCAATTATGTTCGTCATACAGTCACGTCAGTCAATACCTAATTTGGTGTATATCAAGCTAGCGAAACGGCTGTCAGCGCGCCATGAGCGTGGCATGTAAATCATGTTGTATATGACATGAAGGTCATGATTTTCATATTACCACCTGTCATTTATGCTAGTCATACAGTCACGTACCTCAATACCAAACTTGGTGTATATCAAGCTAGCGAAACGGCCGTCAGCGCGCCATGAGCGTGGCATGTAAATCATGTTGTACATGACATGCACGTCATTATTTGCATATTGCCACCTGTCATTTATGTTCGTCATACAGTCACGTCACTCAATGCCAAATTTGGTGTATATCAAGCTAACGAAACGGCCGCGAGCGCGCCATGAGCGTGGCATGTAAATCATACTTTTCATGAAAAGTTATTTATGATTTTCATGATGTGACCAGCCATTTATGTTCGTCATACAGTCATGTTATGCCATACCAAATTTGGTATAAATCCCATTAACGATACGGCCAGGAGAGCACAAAGTCGTAGGCGGCTAGATAGATAGATAGATAGATAGATACGCTCAAAGTCGCCGAAGTTCGCTAAGAAATGCTTCGCATTTAAAAACCGACTGCTCGCGCTGCACAACCGTTCACTGGCCATCCCGTATATATGGCAATGGATCTTGACCTCCAAGGTGGTGCCGGTGGAAGATTTCTCCTGTGCGTTGTTGAACAATAAAAATTCGCAGCGTGCGCGTTAACTAAAAGCGGAGTGCGGGTCTCTGTGTCCAGTCGGAGTCTTCTGTCTCTCATTGCCCATTAGCAGCGATTGGCATGTTCCAGTAGGAAACACTGCTCCATCACTGCCTGCTTTGCGCCTCCCCAGTTTTCTCTCCTGCGCAACGCTGCGATGAGCGCCAGCGTCAACGCCGCCGCCAGTGTAAGCGTTAGCGCCCGCTGCTTCACATCTACACATGGTTCCCTTTAGCGGGAGATGGTGTAATTTTTTTTCGTCTCATTTGTGGTTTACAGAGCGGTATACTTAACCGACAAACCTCGCAGCTAGTTCCTAGCCCGTACATGTGCAACACTACCGAGAAACTTTGAAACGCAAAGTGCAGTTCGCAATACTGATTGGGTACACATATTTATGGAAGTTTCTGCATATCGTTTTTTGCTATCCATGTTCTAAGTAATTATTTTCTAGATGCCAGAGGTGAAGTGCCCAAAAACTGTTGACTACATGATCTCTCAAAGCATCAACTTGCCTAGATATATAGGATATTACTGCTCAAGAACATTGTTTCTTTTCGACAAAAAATAAACAACATTCTACGCAAAACAAACGCACAGTGAAACGCATAGACTACATCACTTGATAGTAGTGCCGAGTCCTAGTTCTCTGGGTCCAAGACACCAGGCTAGACTAATTTATGCACTAAGTAATTATGCTCGCAATGATAGGTAGTGAAGGGATACATTTGCAGTTCAGGGAAGCAATTACGTGGTGTTCCTAGGAACTTACAGTGGACAAAGGCAGGAACAAACATACATCAATTCTGCATTCATAAGTGCCAGCCAGGAAAGTTATGAAACATGTAACAGAAATGTAAAACAATAAACCAAAATCGAAATACCTAAAGAATGATAACAGTCGTACGCTAAGACAGTCAAATAAAGCAGGAAGAATGCTAATAATGGTTTAAACTGAGTTGCATATACCCACTTATTTCTTGCAGGCATACTGACGTATGAATGTCCAGGCACCTTTTAGCATCTGCGGACGCAGATGGGAAACATTCACACTATATATATACGCAGCCATTGTTCCTATGTGTCTTAATTTCTCAATCATATCCTTGTTTTGTTTGTGATTGTCTTATATTGTGTGACACATTCCACTAACTTTTGGCTGTTCTCTTCCAGACGATGGGTGGCCGGCCTAGGACTTTTCTGCTTCATAGGAATCGGCTTGGTCTTCGTTATCCTCGCCATCGTTCTTTTCGCCATTGCCTTCGGTTTTTGTAAGTGCCTGCTATACATATCAAAAGTTCCACGCCGTCTTATAGTGGCTATGTGTTCATATAGAAACGGACCATTGACCATAGCCCACCACTGTGAAGTGCCGCAATACATTGTTCATTGTTTTCTTCTAGGCTTCCACTCGGTACACGAAAAGCGCGTTTAAAACGCAACAACGAACAACTCTAATACCTACTGTTCGGGTTGAATAAAACATTTAAAAGACAATTATACCCGGTGTTTCAAGAAATGTGTGTGAAATTCTTAAAAATCAGGAGAATCTGATATTCGCTCGTTGCCTGAGTAATTACTTCTGTAGTCGCAGACATATGGCTAAATACATTATTCGGGGCACTAATTAGGAATTATAAATAAGTCAACTTTTTAATTAGGGGGTTGGGTGGTTATCTCAAATGGCAAAATTGAAGTCCTTCTTATGACGAACTCATTGCAGCTTTGAGATTTAGAAAAAGCAGCCTATAATTATATCTCTTAAAAAACTCAAACAAATTAATAGGCCAAACCGAAACCGAAACGTGGAAGAGCGCAACTGCCGTATTCTTCTGAGACTTCCAGAATAATTGAGTGTCGTTATATCAGCCATGAACCGACTTTTTCGTGCGGGTGCGCGGGCTGCGCTTGCAGTGATACGACGCATGGCGCGCATACGTTAACCAAAGCGGAAAAACTACACTTCTGTAATCGTTGTCTTGGAACAGTCACGTCATACTCGACGTGTGCTACTTGAACTCATCGGTGGTTCTGTTTTGGTTTCACTAGAGCCCGCGCTTTCGACACCTGAAAGCTGCGATGGACTCTTCGCATGAAGCAATTCTCCTATTTGGCGTAACCACCGGACTCCGCTAATTAGAAGTGAATTAGTTTAAAGGTTTTAATTACTGCCCAAATGATGCCTTTCAGAAGCTTAGGATGCCTACCGCTACAGAAAATGCAATAGTCAAGGCATCGAACGAATATCGCATTTCCGTGATTTCTGAAAATTTTGAACAAATTTCTTGAAACGTTCGGTAAATATTATGGAGCCAAAAATTCTGTGTGCTTCAGAAATAGCCACGTCTTTAACTGATTTAAAAAAAATGACACATAAATACCTAGTGCATACATAAATACCCAGTAAAGTTGGACGGGAGAACAACCGCCGGTGCAGGGCGCAGAGCATCGCACGCGTTATCCGAAGATTCTGTGTTCGGTGCCTACCGGTGGCAAAGCTGTTTTGTAGTCCTCTTTAATTCCTTACTATTTATGTCACAATTACTACACTACAGTTTAAAACTACAAACAAGCTATCCTGCAATTTGCTTGGATTCACTGTGTCATGGTTTCGTTAGGTTGTGTATAACAAATCAACGAGCGCTTGACCTATTCCTCTTCCTGCGTTCATTGATGAGAAAGCGTTTCACACGGACGAAAAAAAAAGTAAAAAAGTAACGTACCGTGTGGTAATATTGAGTATCGACCATTTTCTGACTACAATTTCCCGCTTCTTCAAAAGAGCTTTTCGCAGACTGTGTCAATGTGAACTTGCAAATCATTTACAAGACCAGGTGTCTGAATGGGTACTTCGATAATTTATCGAAGATGAGGTACAGAATGAGTTGGCATGAATTTACTGCAATGTGTTAATCGAGTTCTATTGAGTATTACGAGCAATATCTTTTTGACTGCGACGAAACTTTTTCAATCAGCTGTATTCGAGATAGATGCCAGTAAAGAAATACTAGCAAATCTTTGGTTACAGTAGGAATCGAACGCAGGACTTCTGCGCGGCAAGCAGGTGTTCTACCACAGAGCCACGTTCGTGGTCGAAATCGCTGCGTCAAAAAATACAATACGAGTGTTATGTAGTGCGAGGAGTGTCATTAACTCATGTAATATTGCGTGGCGGCAGCGTAGAATCACACCGGGCGTTAAAACCTGTGAATGGCGCAACGACTGGTCGGTTTCAAAGCCTATGTATTAAAAAGTGCGCTGGCCTAATTAGTCGTCAGTTGCATCAACAGCATTCAACAACGTATGCAGCCGTGCAGGGGCGCGTGTTGCCTTACGGACGCGTAGTTGTTACATCGCCAACTCGCAAAACGAAAAAATAATGTCGTAGCGGGCATGTCAGAACTCTTATTGCAGTAAGCGGCCTAGCATAGCTTAACACGACCCTTCTACAGGCGTAGAAACGTTGATTTCCTTCCGGCACGGTTTAGGCGTCCACCGAGAAGCGAAACCAGGATAAAAAAAATCAGAGGGCGATGCGAACAGGATCCGATTACGCTATCGCGTTCTAGTTTTCAAGGCGAAGCTCAAGAGTATTACAAGCTTATTATAAAAACACTGAAATTTGCGACAAACCACTGAAAGCTTTCTTGTAGCTTAGTAGCATTGAAGCGTGTCAACAAGCGTTCTCGTAGAAAACGTCGCTGTGCGAACTTACTCTTCCGTTTCGGTTTGTCTTCTCTGTTTTGATTTTGCTACGCCGTGAGTCCCCTTCGTAAAAGGGGCCGTAGGTCCAGACAATAATCTGATTGGCCGACAATACTAATGGAGATAATAGTTCCTGAGCATTTAGGGCACGAGTAAAAGCGCAGCCTGCCGCCAGATCGTGCCCAAGGTTCGTTTTAAATTCTGTGTTAAGACTGAACTTCGGCGTTAGACGTTCAAATGCTATGCTGAATCGTCCAATGCCAAGGCTGTGGCGTATAAAATGTATTCATAGTGACATACTTTATGTGAGATGGTATCTTGAATGTTATAATTTCCCAATGTTGCGTGACTGAGAAAAATTACGTATAAAAAACATGGTTGATCCCTCCGTCATAGGAATCGGTATAACACGAAAGTAAAACGTGCCCGTACAGAGGTGATTGAATGTTTACTGTACATTAAAACAGGAGAGTTTGTACAACGTATAACGTGGATGCACCCATATGTTGACGCTTGGTGGTACATCTCCATCCCGCGAGCAACGTCCATGATCAACGATTAAACAAACCATTCTGGTAGCTGTAGATGTGAACGGCCAGAGCGTAATCAGAGCAAGAGGCGTGAAGCCAGAATGGCGTCGCTATTGGGGCGCAGAACTTGGGCTAAGTTCGCCATCCCGCGGCATGTTGAAGTGTCATTGAACGCACGCCACCGTCGGACTAAAGGGAAACGCTGAGTGCGTCGTGTCGCCCTAGTAGCCCGCCCGCGACTTTTCTCGGGGCGATAGTAAGCGAGTAACGTGGTATTACAGCCACTGGAGGGAGGCGTGCGCCGCATTTTTGGTTTGGATGGACGCTATGAGCGAGGCCGACGCTTGGGCTAAGGTCACCACCTCGCGTTGCGTTAACAAAATTGCACTTCTACTAAAAACACGCCGACTGAGACGGACGCAAAGCAGGTGATAATCGCGGAAGCCACAGTAGTGATGAATTACTTCACTTTACTGCTCCAAGAGGGTGACACCACCCCGCTGACGAGGAGCACTGTGATGAAAGTGGTAGATATAAAAGGCGCGTTCGTAACGCAGTCGGCGTTTGTGGCCGTGGCCTAATGGATAGCGTGATCAGCTTCTGTCGTTGCGGACCGAGAGGTCGTACGTTCGATGCCCGTTGACGGAACTTTTCTCTTTGACATCTGATTGTGTACATTTTTCAACGTCATTTCCGTGACGGGAATACGTCACTGAAACCTTGGTGGGCCCCGGCATAAAATACTTTCGTGTTAAAAAAACATCCGGCATATCATTGATGTTTCGTTGCGGTATAGCGCTTCGTAGTCTTCTAACGTGCAGTTCGGTCCCTATATTCATTACCATGGATTTGCAGTGTTCTCTAACGAAGACTTTGCCGATACCGTTGAAGAACTCTGTGGTGGTGGTGAATGCGCTGACGAGAGTGGTGGGGCTAGCGACGCCGCCAAGAAGGCTGAAGACGATTCGAACAAGCCACCACCCCTCATCATTATCAAGCGTGTCACAGGAGGTGAGCCCATGTCTAAAATATAACCGATGGCCGTAGTTTTCAGAAAAATCGGGCCAGTTTTCTTAGCCCATTTACATATGATGATATTTGACCCAAGAGAAAAGAGTGCCGCATCTAACATATCCATCGTGAACAATATACGAATTATCTGCAGTAGCTGGAGAAGGTGACTGAATTAACCACATTTGAAGTGATTTGTATTTGTAGTTGTAATCCACAAAAATGTTGATTCTGAACCATCCAGCAGACAACGCCTTCATGGGCTTGCTTAAGTTTTGCAAGTTAGCGTGTGCGGCAACATTTCGGATGTTAATTAGTTCGCAAGATCGACCACATTCATGAATTATGAAAGAAATACCATTGAAAATGGTTGCATAAGCTGCTACCTCTTAAGAATGGTAACTAATTCCCTATTTTCTTTCTCACAGCGCACATTTGTATTTTTTTGTTAACTGTTCCTGCAGGGCTAAATTTTGGCCTATAACACCCGTTGAAAGCTTCTCGCTCAGCGTAAGCCATAACATGGCATATCGCAGCCTTCTCCCAAAATTTTCATTCATCCCTATTAGTCAAGATGCGTGATAATAGTGGAAGACCATATTCGAGAATGTACCGGAGCATCAGAGAATACATAGGACCCTATAGTGACTAACGTATTCAAAAAACAGGTGAAGAAAAAAATCAAAAGCGATACCAAGGCTTGATATCAGCCGCGTGTCAAGATCTGATGGATGAGGCTGCCTGCACAACTCGTCGTATCGCTGACATGAATATATCTTTTCGACAACAGTGTGAGGAAATTACTGTATTAACGATTATTGCGCCGTCCTAAAAACCCTTCATTAGTAATATATTGCACATTCTTCTACCCTGAAGTCGACGCGTTGACCCGTTTGTAGAAGTTGACGATGTTTCCTAAGTAGCAATTGGAATTCTGTCTCCTCTACTTATATAGAGTAAGCCGTTGCACTGCAACAAAGTTTACCACCATTCATAGGTCGACAAACTCACTCAGGAGTCGACTCATTCAGACACAGATCCGGCCGAGCGTGTGAGTGTGAGTGAGTCTGCTTGAGGTAAATATTGCTGAGTCTGAGTTCGAGTGAGCCATAAGCGCAGTATACCGGGTGTTCCAGCTATCTTTAGCCATGGGTTAAAAAATACAATATTAGAGGCAGGCGATTGAAATCAGTTGCATAATGCTGACAGCCAGCTTGCACACTACAGGCATTTTTTGTCTTGTAATTAAATAATTTGGTAAATTGTATTATTTAACTATATTACTAAATATTGACTTTATGCAAGAAATGGGACTTGCAAAGTTCGAGAGCGTCTTCGTAAACCCCCCATTGCATTTTTTTGCGACAAAGAAAATCTCACGTGTACCATTTTTTCCTGCTGCAAAGAAAACCCGCGAAATACAAAAAAAAAAGCCACTTGACTTGCGCATTCGCGCGCCACGACCGTGCTGCTCTCAGCCGTGGTTTGAGCGAACGGAATCAGCTGCTGCCGCGATTCGCCGGCTGCGCTGCAGCGGTAGGCCGATAAGCTGACGGTGGTTTTTTGGCCCTTTGCCAGCCATTTGGCGCGCGTGACGGTGCAAGTTGTAGCGAGAGCGCGTTAAGTAAGTAACCACCGTCAACTTATCGGCCTACCGCTGCAACGCAGCCGGTGAATCGCGGCAGCAGCTGATTTACTTCGCTCAAACCACGGCTGGGAGCAGCAGGGTCGCGGCGCGCGAATGCGCTAGTCACGTGGCTTTTTGTGTATTTCGCGGGCTTTCTTTGCAGCTAGGAAAAAATGGTATACGTCAGACTTTCTTTATCGCAAATAATGCAATGAGGGTTTCAAAGAAGCTCTCTAACTTTGCCCCGCAGGGGCGTCTGCGCAAGCAGGCGTTTGGTGTGTGGCGACACCACCGACCCGGGCCAACGGGGGGGGGGGGCCTCGACCTCCTCCCACGCCTCGCCGTGCGTGGCTCTGCCGTGTCCGGGGAAAAGGGGATCTTGGGGTTGAGCTGACGCCGGGTGTTTGGACCTTTAAGGCCCCCCCCCCCGGCAGAGGCAACACACCCCTTTGGCCCCAGCTTCACGTAGACGGCACCCCCGGATTGACCCGCCCGGGGGAAATTGGCAGTCCCCTTTTCCTGTCTCTCTCTCCCCTCATCGTCGTCTTTCTCTATAACTTTTTATCTTTCCTGTCGTCTTCTCTCTTCGGTTCACTTCCTAGTTTTTCCTGGCGGCGAGGGTTATCCTTGTGTAGGTATCCCACCTTGGATAATTACATTGGGTTATAGTGACAGCGTACGGCTGGCGTCGGGAGGGCTTGTTTAACAAGTCCAGCCGCGTCCCCTTGTTGGGCTCCGTGGTGGGTGGTCGCCGCTGTCACCGAACACATTCATATTTTTATGGCTTCACAAGCATCCGCCGTCCTTGATCGGTCTCGTAAGAGAGGCCGCACCGAAGCAAGTCAGAAACGAAAGTTACTTTCCCGAAGTACCACATCATCCACAGTGAAAGCACACCCCTAAGAAAGCTATCCCCATTTTTGGTGGCCAAGTGCCTGAAAGAAAAAAATCGGACCCACATACAAAGCATCCAAAATGTCAAGCGGTGATCTCCTCTTGGAGCTAACCGAAAAAGACCAAGTGCCTAAGCTATCCCAACTAACTAGCATTGGAGAAACAGCTGTCACCGTTTCGGTCCATCGTTCTCTAAACACCAGCAGGGGAGTAATCTCCGAGGAAGACTTCTTAGGCCTTAGTGACGAAGAGCTCCTCGAAGGTTTCCAAGACCAAAATGTCATAAAAGTCCAAAGAATAGTAATCCGCCGCAATGATCAGGAAGTGCCCACCAAACACGTAATACTAACCTTTGTAACAAGTGAAATGCCCACCTCTCTCGAGGCTGGGTACGTAAAAATCAATGTCAGACCCTACATCCGCAACCCCAGACGCTGTTTCAAATGTCAAAGACTCGGTCACGCCTCGCACTCATGCAGAGCCAAAGAAACATGCGCAAAATGCAGCGCAAACGACCACAAATCCGAAAACTGCACATCCTCACCCCACTGTGTTAACTGTGACGGGGAACACCCAGCGTATTCCCGGTCATGCCCATGTTGGAAAAAAGAAAAAGAAGTGATCGCTCTGACCGTCAAAGAAAAAATATCATTCAGCGAAGCGCGAAAACGGCTGTCGTACCTTTTCCGCAGAAGTTACGCCGATGTGACGCAGTCGGGGGGCAGCGTCACGAAGGCCTCAGGAGTCCACCGCAACCACACCCAGTGGTCCCGTGGTGTCTCCAACCGCCCCCTTAAAGGAAGCAGCGCCAGCTGCTCCATCCACATCAAAGGGCCCGCAGACTCCGGTCTCCCTGGGCCCTAAAATCACTCGAGTACCAAGGCCTGACATTCGTTTCTCAGCGCCGCACTCTCGATCTTCCAGCGCCTCTGACAAGGCAATGGAGATCGACCAGAAAACCCCGGTGTCATCGACACCGAAGGACAAGCGCTCCCTTGAGCGCGCCAAACAGGACAAAGGACAAGGTCCCAGTAACCACACTAAGAAAGCGATAACCGTAATAATTATCGCATTCCTCTCTATTTCTATTTCTTAGTATTGTCACCTATCATCTTTTAATTAAACCGATCGATCCCCAGAAGTATGTTTACTTAATTTTATTCCGTCATGGCTTTTATCGTACATTGGAACTGTAGAGGTTTAATTCATAATTTAGGTGACATAAAGGACATCATCAACAAGTTTTCACCAGTGGCTTTTTGCCTCCAAGAGACAAATCTTGGTGCAAAACATGACCATTTTTTAAAGGGCTTTACAGTTTGCCCGAAAGGACCGCGAACAGTGCAACCGTCTTTCGGGAGGAGTAGCCATAGTTGTGCAGGGCAGCATTCCTACGCGAGATGTCCAAATTAACACATCTTTCGAGGCCGTAGCCGTCACCATTCTATCATACAAAACCATCACCATCTGCTCGCTATATATTCCACCACACACCCTTTTCACCACTAAAAAACCTAGAAAATCTAGTGGAACAGCTGCCAAAACCATTTATTTTAGTTGGGGATTTTAATGCTCACTCCACCCTTTGGGGTAGCGACAAAACTGATACAAGAGGGCAGGTTGTTGAAGATTTCGTTTTATCATACGATATCTGCCTTCTGAACTCCGGCGCTTTTACCTACTTTTCACCAACCTCACGCACTTTTAGTTGCTTAGATCTTGCCCTGTGTTCACCGTGTATTTTTAGCGATCTTAAATGGGAGGTTCTCAACACGTCATACGGTAGTGATCATCAACCCGGCATCATAAGACTCGTACCATCCTACCCAACTTTAACTAGCAAGCCACGCCGGTGGAAACTGCAGTTCGCGAACTGGCCAGTTTTTACAGAAAATGCTAAGCTCGACGAAGCTTTATCATCAGAACTTTCTGTTGAGGTACTGAACGAAAAGTTCGTTAAAGTTCTAATTTCAGCTGCAGAAAAGGCAATACCGCAGTCATCCGGCATCGTACGTAAGAAACTTAACCCTTGGTAGACAAGCGAGTGTACTGACGCCAAAAAACAACAAAATAAGGCCTGGGGAATTCTACGAAGATACCCCACCTACACCAACCTCATCAACTTTAAACAGGCAAAAGCCAGAGCCCGATTTATTCGAAGGCAGGCGGAAAAGGTTTCATGGCAGAAATACATATCATCAATAAACAGTTCAGTCACATCTAAACATATCTGGGACCAGGTGAGGAAGTTCAAAGGAGAGTACTCCTCCTACACAATACCACTGCTTACAAGTCCAGACACACAAACAACACTAGAAGACCAGGCCAACATATTAGGCGAACACTTTTACAAGGTATCTTGTTCAGCAAGTTACACGAATGCATTCCTGAAATACAAAGAAAATGCTGAAAAACTAAGACTGCCTACCACCAGTACCTCAAATGAATGTTACAACCTCCCGCTTACACTACACGAATTAAACAGGGTACTTTCCGCCGGTAAAAAAACGGCAACAGGGCCTGACCGGGTACACTACACAATGTTGGCGCACCTATCCAAGCATCGGCGGAGGCACTTCTCCAATTCTTTAACAAAATATGGGACTCTGGCATAATGCCTGAAGATTGGAAAAATGCAATAGTTATACCTTTCCTCAAACCAGGTAAACCCCCAACATCCCCAAGTAGCTACAGCCCCATTGCATTAACCAGCTGCCTGGCAAAAACATACGAAAGCATCATAAATATAAGACTTACCTTCACTCTTGAGTCAGAGCGCCTAATAGACTCACACCAGTGTGGATACAAAAAGGGCTGTTCCACCACTGACCATCTTGTTAGGCTGGAACAAGAAATACGACAAGCATTTCTACACAAACAGGTCTGTCTCGCGGTCTTCTTTGACCTAGAGAAAGCATATGACACAACTTGGAGATATGGGATTCTCAGAGATCGAGCTAACTTGGGGATTCGCGGAAGAATGCTGAACTGCTTATGCAATTTCCTATCAAATAGAACATTTCAAGTACGTCTGGGTACGGTACAATCACGAATATTTGTCCAAGAAAATGGTGTACCACAGGGCTGCGTTCTGAGCACCACTCTGTTCATAGTCAAAATGAACTCCATCAGCAGGGCTATACCCCGTACAGTCATGCACTCTATCTACGTTGACGATCTCCAAATCGCTTACCGTGCCTCCAGCCTATCATCCTGTGAAAGGCAACTCCAAATTACAATAAATCAACTGATGAAATGGGCCGACCAAAATGGTTTCCGCTTTTCAACCCAAAAAACCACCGCTGTTCTCTTTACACAAAAAAAGAGGATTGTTCCCTGACCCTGTTCTTAAACTAAATAACATCGAAATGCCGGTAAAACAAGAATATAAATTTCTAGGAATCACATTCGACCTAAAACTGAATTTTCTGGCACACATAAACGCTCTGAAAACTAAGGCAAACAGAGCACTCAATGTTCTCAAAGCACTTTCCCATAAGCACTGGGGTTCTGATCGACTCTGCCTTATACGTATTTACCGATCTCTTGTACGCAGCATTTTAGACTACGGTTGCGTTGTCTACGACTCAGCGCGAGACTCATACATTCGCCGTCTTGACCCTGTACACAGCCTCGGTCTCCGTCTGTCCAGTGGTGCCTACAGAACATCGCCTGTCCAAAGTCTATACGTAGAATGCAACGAGCCTCCTCTGTGTCATCGAAGAGCATTACTAACCCTCTCATATGTTTTAAGAATAAGGTCGTCACCTGAACACATCTGCTACGAAATTGCCACACAGTGTAACTCGCGGTTACACTACCTAAACAAACCGAACTTAATCAAACCACTTGTCCTGCGCTTCGAGGAACATTGCCACATTTATGTCATCCCTGAAGGAGCACTACACGTCGCTATTAAACCACCAAGACTGCCGCCATGGTTCGACCTGTCACAGCTTTGCGAGTTTTCACTAAGCCGTTTCAACAAAAAAAAGCACTCCACCAAAACACATAATTCAAGAATTCTATACACTTCAGCACGAATATAGGGATTACGAAGAATTTTACACAGATGGCTCAAAAACAGAAAACCATGTGGGTATTGGGATCGCGACAGCGGAAAGTGCAGTTTCTGTGAGAGTACCTCGTAGTTTTTCCATTTTTTCAGCTGAAGCTTATGCCTTGAGTGAAGCAGTTCGGAAAATCATCGCTGGCAAATACAAGAAAGCAATCATATACACCGACTCACTAAGCACAATAAAAGCTCTACATATAAAATCCGAATGTAAGCCATTAGTGGGTGACATTTTAAACATGGTATATTTAAACAGCCAGGCAGTTTCCATCCGTTTCTGCTGGGTCCCAAGTCATGTTGGGATACCTGGAAACGAAAAAGCAGATAAGTATGCTTCATTGGCAGCCCACAAAACAGTAGCCAATGTGAAAATCCCCCTTAAAGACATTCAGAGAACAATTCGTTTAGCTCTACTAGCAAAATGGCAACAACAGTGGGACACATGCACGAATAACAAGCTCCACATGGTGAAGCCCATACTCGATGAATGGAAGACCGACCGTCACCAACAACGGTTTATCGAAGTTATATTATGCCGGACTTCGCATTGGACACACACACTTGACACACAACTTTTTACTCACAAAGGAAGAACAACCAATATGTGAAAAATGCCAAGAACCGCTCACACTTATACACATTATAATCACATGCCAGGATGTTGAAACACAGAGACAAAAATATTTCAGCATACTATACAAACAACACATACCTTTACACCCTGCTCTGCTGTTAGGAGATGACTCTCTAGTACCCCTGCCTGACGTGCTAAACTTTCTAAAATAATGTGGTTTTTTAAATAAGCTTTAGAACTTCATCATCTCACCACCCTGTTCTTAACACCTTGTGTCAGGCGCAGCATAGCCTCAGCTGCTTTTGCGCCATAAAACACCAAATTAGCTAACTAACTAGCTCTCTAACTTTGCAAGTCCAATTTCTTGCCTAAAGTCAATATTCATTAATTTAGTTAAATAATCTAATTAATAAATTGATTAATTACAAACCAAAATCTGCTTGTAGTGCGCAAGCTGGCTGCCAGCAATAGGCAACTGATTTCAATCGCCAGCCTCTAATATTGTATTTTTTAACCCTTGGCTAAAGATAGCTGGGACACACTGTATATTTCGTGAGTGAGTCTGAGTGAGCTCCATAATTAGTTGCTGACCTATGCTATAGGTCGGCAAACTCACCCATGGGTCGAATCACTGAGACTCAGATCGGGCCGTTAGTTTGAATCCGAGTGAGTCCGGGTGAGTAATATTTGGTGAGTCTGAGTGAGTCCGGCTCCGGAAAATGTTCGTGAGTCTGAGTCCCAGTGAGTGTGCTTGAGGTAAATATTGGTGAGCCTGAGTTCAACTGAGCCCTAAGCGCAAGATATATTTCGTGAGTTGGTCTGAGTGAGCTCCATCATTGATTGCCGACCTATGCTACTGACCCAGCGAAAGTATTCATAACACTGATCTTTTAGTCGCAATACATAGTAGGTTTCTTGCTTGTTACCGCGGTTGCCTGATACGGGAATTATTATTCGTTTGAGGAGGAGGAAGAAAAAGTTATCGTTGAACTGGTATGGTTTAGATGCAGCGCTTTGTTACAGTTGATTAATGTCCTCGGTTAGGACCTGGTACGAACAGTGTGGTGGCTGGTGTTCTCATATGAGATAGAAATGTTTACACATGAGCAACACATTCGTGAATGCCTGTCAATTATGCACTACAAACATTGTTATCGTGCATGGTAACACCTCCAGAACATGTCAGAGTAAAAGCCACAGCCGTAAATTTTTAAGTTCATTGGCGTAATTCCAAATCAGCATTGCCAAATATTATCGAAACCTAATGTGCAATGAAAGCAGTGATGTCAGAATGTGGACGTCAGGAATACCATTGGAATATAAATTTTAGCACGGACTGTTTATCCATTAGACCCAGCCAATGAACCAAGTGGAACGCTTTAGGACCAGTAGAGGATGGTTGCATCACCATTGCTATTTTTGCTTCTTTGCACCGATAGTCCTTCCCACAAGGCCAATCCCAATAGCACCGATAACTGGTGCGACACCAGTGGCTACGACGCAGTCGATCTCGACGACTGGTACACCTTCTACCACTACGACAACCGGAGTGCCGACCGCCAGCCCGAATACTAGTGAGTTTGCAGTGAAACTTGAACGATACGCCTGTGCTTAAGCCGATAAGAGTGGAAAACTGGGCAACGCGAAATTCTCCGTTGCTTGCATTGCATATTCTCCAATGTTTTGTTAGAAAATCAAGCCTATTTCAATAGAAGACAGACAGAGTATCAGTGCTTGTTGCAATGTCAATATCATCCCACATCTTTAAACGAGTAGCCGCATATTAACTTGTCTTGCTGTTCTTTAGCCGAATACAATGATTTATGTGATACACGCTTTTCTCTGGCGCAGTCGAACGTTCCTAACACACTTCTATGAGCGGAAATGACAGATTTCGTTCTTAGGCAAGTTTATGGCACGCTAAAATTCATTTTTTCTTTAACAGTACAGACATGGAACTCGCTTCAAATCACATTTTCTGCTCACAATCTGTAGCAGCGCTTGCA
The DNA here is from genome assembly GCA_030522465.1 of Rhipicephalus appendiculatus. NCBI lineage: Eukaryota > Metazoa > Arthropoda > Arachnida > Ixodida > Ixodidae > Rhipicephalus > Rhipicephalus appendiculatus. Next base: position 29,518 of record JALIZH010018469.1, read on the forward strand.
TCGGCACTCGAGTTGCACCTCGAGTCTTTATCAGAACGATGAATACGTTGTTGTAATGTACGTGATAAATCCTTCCACAGGCGCGGTATCTGTGCGTTTTTTTCCTTTTTTTTTCCTGTATCAGCAGCTTTTCTTTTTTTGCTTTTTTTGTTATTGCATGCTCAATTGCATACGCATGTTATTGCATGTTTCCGATACTGTTTTCATTTTGTGCGGCCGATCGACTGCGTCGTTTATTTTTTTTCTTATATTAACTTGTTTTTATGAGTCACCCCCTGCACATCTCCACTTTGTTTTCTTGCACTTCTTTTTTTTTTTACTGGCACTGTACACAATGCACCTCGCTTTGTTCTTGCTTTCATGAATCTTCTTTGCAGTAGACGCTTGGCCATTAGTGGCGACTGAATAGCCAATAGTGCAACATAGTCGAGATAGCGTAATTTTGAGCGTCCAGGTGAGGAAAAAGGATCATGCAGTTCGGAAACTAATAAAAGGCCGGAGTATCTCTGGAGATATTTCACACTGCGGCAGATAGGTGTTGCAGACCTCACAGATGTCGCAGACCCAGGCAGGGAGCTGCAACAGAACGCCACTGCCGGTAAACTCTTTCATGTGTCGGGCTAGCAGCATGATAAGGGCACTACCTCCGGATATAGCTGGGCGCCGCCGCGCCGCGCCGCCGCCTGTTTTTGCTCACGCCGCTCGCGCCGCCGCAGCCGCGCAATAATTACGGCGCGCCGCTGTTAGTTTTATTGCGATAGCAATTATATGGACACTCTCGGCTGATTTTTGCCGTCATGTCCCGTATATGTATATGTGACGTTACAGAACAGAGATACGTCGTGGTTCAGATGCCATTTATTCTAATGCACCCGCACTTCTTCGTCGGCTTCTCCTACTATCGCGTTGTTCATACGTTAGACTGTTCCCCCCTCCCCTCGAGAAAGTCTCAGTTCAGAAGGTACACAATAACGTGGTAGTTTGATAACATGAAATATCCGAGTTTCTACCTAAGGGCAACACGGAGCGGTTGATCTCACTGCTCACTGGTGAGACTTTGCGTAGAATCTTGTAGGGACCTTCCATGACGGAACTCAGTTTGCCGTTGTTGGGATGCCATGGTGTCTCGTAAAGGACGAAGACTTGGAACTCAATCGGAAGAAATTTCTTATCATGGATAACTTTGTTCTTATTGTGGTAGGCGATAGAATTATTAACAGCAGCTTTCCGCGCTTCTTCCACCGTTTGTTCTTGCTGTTTCAGTACAGTTGGAATAAGATGGAATTCCATACATCAGGAAGGATGGTGCGTAGCCGGTAACTTCGTGAGGCGTTCTGTTGTATTCGTCTATTACCTCCGACAGCAGCTTAGTCCAACACTTCTGTGGCTCTTCATTGATCTTGCACTTAAGTCTGGTTACGATGGTCTGGTTTGTCCGGTCGTTCATACCATTGCATTGCGGATGATGAGATGAGGTGAATAGTTGGGTGTATTCGGTCATGTTTTAGAAACTGTTTAAATTTTCCTGCAGTGAATCCTGTTCCACGATCTGAAAGGAACTTCCGTGGTTTTCCGGCAGCAAAAATGGTTTTTAAGCATGAGATGTAGGCGTCGCTGTTCTCACTTTTATGGGCGAACGCCCATACGTAGCGAGTAGCATGGTCAATAACCAAGTGGATAAACCTTTTTGCTGAGCCATATCCACAAGATCCTCTAATGGTGTCCATCGCAAATAGGTCAAAAGGCTCTTCAGCAGGAGGCAGAGATTCAAGTGTCCCATACTTCTTTGTTTTCGTCATCTTGCATCTCTGGCATGTATCACAATGCCGAATGTAGGGGGCAACATCGGTTACCATATCCGGCCAATAATATTGCGGCGACAAGAGTGATAGTGTCTTCTTCGTTCCGACATGCCCAAAATGTTGATGTGAGTTCTTAAGAATGGTTGGGTTTAGTTCATGGGGCACATAGATGTTCCTTAGTCCTTTTCTTTTGACGATGACTACGTTGCTTTCCAATGAATACGTTCCTTTTGGGCACTCATTGCTGCATCGTTGAAGTTCATCGTGGGACATAAGTTGAACTATTGGGGCTCTGGAGAGTGCATCTGCTTCGACGTTGCTTATGCCCTTTTGATGTTTGATGTTTACTTCATACATAGATTGTTTCAACGACCACCGGAAGAGACGACCTTGAGGATTCTTAATATTCTTCAGCCACTATAGTGCAGAGTGATCCGTTACAACAGTGAATGGCTTTCCATGAAGGTAGCAATGCCATTTATCAATGGCATCTATAATGGCAAGGCATTCTCTTTCTGTAACAGCATAATTGACCTCGTGCTTAAGTAGTTTGCGGAAGTAATAGGCAACGGGATGTTCCTTGCCTTTGTCGTCAGGTTGCTTCAGCACTGCACCAATGCCTTCGCCAGATGCATCACAGTACACAGTACATGGTCTCGAAGTGTCGTATATGCGAAGCACCGGTTCTTCAGTTATGCGCTCCTTCAGTTCCCGAAAAGCTTGCTCGCATGCTTCTGTCCACGTCCACTTGCTTCCTTTGTGGAGCAGTTTCGCGAGTGGGAGGGCGATGTCGCTGAAATGAGGGATGTACTGACGGTAAGTGTTTACAGTGCCCAGGTCTTTCTCTCGTTTAGATGTCGGAAATTTGAGTATTGTAGTCACGTTACTTTGCTTAGGTGTCACTATTCCTTGTGAAATTTTGTGGCCCAAGTATTCAATGCTGGATCTTGCAAATTGACACTTCTTCCGTTTCAGTTTTACGTTCTCGTCTTTAAGAGCTTTCAACAGTCCCTCGAGGTGTCGTATATGATCATCAAATGTCTCTGAGTCTACGACCACATCGTGAAAGTAATTGCTAACATTAGTGAGCTGATGTTTGGCTATAATTGATTTCATGGCTCTTTCAAATGTAGCCGGAGCGTTCTTTAACCCGAAGGGATGTCGGAAATTTGAGTATTGTAGTCACGTTACTTTGCTTAGGTGTCACTATTCCTTGTGAAATTTTGCGGCCCAAGTATTCAATGCTGGATCTTGCAAATTGACACTTCTTCCGTTTCAGTTTTACGTTCTCGTCTTTAAGAGCTTTCAACAGTCCCTCGAGGTGTCGTATATAATCATCAAATGTCTCTGAGTCTACGACCACATCGTGAAAGTAATTGCTAACATTAGTGAGCTGCATTACCAACCACTCATAATGACTAGTAGTCGTGAAAAACGCAGTTTTTGAATGTCGTCGGGATGCATTCGGACATGCCAGTATCCCGACGTTACATCTAGCGTAGTCAAAAAGTTCGCCTTTCCCAAGTGGTCCAGAATGTCATCTATACGTGGAATTGGTTGATAGTCGGGTACCGTTATGGCGTTGAGCTTGCGATAGTCAATACATAGACGAGTACGTCCTTCGCCTTTCTTTTCCGCTAAGATGACCGGTGCGGCATAGGGCGACAACGAAGGCCTCAGAACACCTTGCTTAATGAGGGCGTCAACTTGTTTGTTAATATCCGCTTTGTCGGCCTGTGAACATCTGTATGGTGCTCGATGAATAGGGACAGCATTGGTAAGTGCAATCTTATGTTGCTCTGTAGTGATGCATCCAATATCTGTCTGGGATCTCGAGAAGATCACGTCATCTTATTTAAAAGAGAGTCGAGCACTGCTGATTCAAGTTCTGGCAAGCTTTCTGAATTCAGGGTTCTCACCAGCGGTGCTTTAGTGGTTTTCTTTTCATAGTGATTCGACAGGTTCAAATTTTCACGTCGTTGTGTTACTGACTGGCTTTCCAAATTTACAGAAAGATTGAAGTACGAAGCGCTGTCTAGGCCAAGAATTAATTGTGTTCTCATGCCTCGCAGAACGTGTACGTAAACTTTCTTTGTAACATTCCCAGTTTGCAATTGAATGTTTACGCGACCCAAAGTTCGAATGCTTGAAGTTACTTGCTGCACCATGATGCTGAAGTCTCTCATCAACTCAAGCTTGAGCTGTTTGTACACATCTTCACTGATACAAGTAATTGTTGCTCCTGTATCAAGAATTGCAGTTACTGGCCTTCCGTTGATGAGAGCATCGAAATGTATTAATGACATGACACTCTGGGTCGCTCTCCTCGTTTCCCGGTCTAGTCTCAATAGCGGACACGTTGCCGCGGCGCGGACATTCGTTGTGTCAATGGAACTGTCGTGGGAAACCAGCAGCTGAGGACTATCTACATTCATTTTGTGGGACACGCGGTCGAGAAGGCAATGTTGGCTGCTGCGGTCTGCTGAAGAGACGCGGAGCTCTTGATGTAGTACTAGGAGTACGAGTAACGGAAATTCCTCTCACCCGTCTTAAAGATGTCTCGACCCGTTGGGCAGCGGCGAGCCATTCTGACGACGAGTTGAAAGACAGTCCGGCGAGCGCCAGTTCCACATCAGGAGAAACACCGTCAGTCAGTCCAGAAATGATGTGGCACTCTTTAAGGTCGGCCAAAGAGCCCAGCCGTTTTTTCTCGTCGTAGTAATCCTTGATGGTGGGCCCTCCTTTTAGCCGGTAGTGTATGAAGAGACGAAAGGCATCTCCGTCAGTCGTAGCAAAGCGATTTCTCATGTTGCGCTTTATATCGTCCCATGTCTCGTAGTTGCCGAAAATCTCTGTCAGGTACCACTTGAACGCTTCCCCTTCGATGTATTCGCTGAAGTGACTGAACCCGATCGCGGTGTGCCCATGATGCCTCAGTCGCCTTCGTGTCGAAAAGGAGTAGCCACTTGCCGACGGGGACGTCTTCTAGTGTTCCCTTGTACTTCGGTATGTCGAGCGGAGGCTTTGGCGGAGCCGTGGCACGTTGATGAGGTCGATCCTGTCCACTTGTGTGACGTTAGAGAACAGATATACGTCGTGGTTCAGATGCCATCCATTTATTCTAATGCACGCGCACTTCTTTTTCGTCGGCTTCTCCTACCATCGCCTTGTTCATATGTTACACAGACACACACACACACACACACACACACACACACACACATATATATATATATATATATATATATATATATATATATATATATATATATATATATATATATATATATATATATATATTGTAAGACAACGTTCAGGCCTCAACACTCTTCTTTATTCTCACTCGAGCCAGAGCCCCCCTGCTCAGACTCAAGTGGCGATGATGTGTATTTACAGGTGAGAAGAAGAAGAGTATGAATAGTGCTCACACTAATTTCCCCGCGCGACGAAGCGGCCAGCCTGGCCGCAACTTAGACTGGGCTGAGACGTCGAACGAAGGGCTTTAGACGCGACACGTGGACTATCTCCGAACCACGGTAGCGACGGTCGGGAGAAACGTCAACGGGAGTGATACGATAATTAACAGGAGATGTTTGTTCGTTAATTACGTAGGGTCCAAGGAATCGCGACTGGAACTTTTCGCACAATGCGGGAACACGAGTAGGCGTCCAAAGGAGCACTTCGTCGCCACGATGGAAAGAGACGTCACGGTGAGAGATGTCGTACCGCTGCTTGCGATCGTGTTGACTGGCTTCGGTACTAAGCCGAGCAAGTTGCCGACATTTTTCAAGTCTCGAGACTGACTCTTCGGGTGTAGTCGTAGAATTGTCTGTCGGAGTGCGCAAGAAGGAAGCGTCGCTCGTGAATGTCGCCTGAACGGCCGTAAACTAGGTAGAAGGGACAAGCACAAGGGTGTCTTGTGCTTGTCCCCAGTAGTGCGCTGGACGGCGGTGTTATGAGCGAACGTCACAAATGGTAAAATTTTGTCCCAGTTGTCGTGAGCTGGCCCAATATACATGGATATCATTTCAATTAGTGTGCGATGGAGTCGCTCTGTGATGCCGTTGGTCTTTGGATGGTATGCCGATGTGGTCTTGTGAACTGTGCCACAATTTTTAAGCATTTCTTCAATTACTGTGGATAGGAAAGCCTTGCAGCGGTCGCTTAATAGGACGCGGGGCGCACCGTGACGCAAGACAATGGCTTCGAGAAAGAAGGTTGCCACGTCAGAGGCTGAACTGGAGCGTAGAGGAGCGGTCTCTACGTAACGCGTGAGGTGGTCAACCGCTGTCACGATCCATCGATATCCTGCAGATGTTACGGGAAGAGGTCCGACAAGGTCGATTCCAACAACGGCAAAAGGTTTCTCGGGACATGGTATTGGCTGTAATAAGCCAGCAGGAGGTGAAGTCGGTCGCTTGCGCCGTTGGCATAGTGCGCAAGAAGTGACGTACTTTGCAACAGAGGTGGAGAGACCAGGCCAGAAGAAGCGACTCCTAATGCGGCTGTACGTTTTTTGAAATCCCAAGTGGCCGGTAGATGGGTCGTCGTGAAAGGCTAGCGTCGGTGTGCAGACAGGTAGGGGCATGCTCGTCGAAGTGACAGAGCACGGGGTCAGATGTCAGCGCCGCCTTGAGGGTGTCAAAAGCGATGTCGCAATCGTTCGTCTAAGCGAAGGCTGTTCCCGATGTCAGCAGCTTGTGTAGTGGCGACGCGATGGAGGGGAAGTCGCGAATGAAGCGGCGAAAATAAGACGCAAGGCCCAGAAAACTTCGTAATTGCTTCTGATTTTCGGGACGAGGGAAGCGTGTCACAGCAGTGACCTTCTCAGGGTCTGGTCGAACGCCCTGTTTACTGACTAGGCGGCCCAACACTATGATGTTCTTTCTGGCGAAATGACATTTTTTTTGTATTGAGTTGTAGCCCAGCGTTAGAAATGCACGTCAGAACTTCGTCTAGCCGCTCAAGATGCTGACGGAAGGTGGAAGAAAAAATGACGATGTCATCCAGATAACATAAACACGTTTTCCACTTAAGGCCACGAAGAACGGTGTCTTGTGCTTGTCCCCTTCGTGCATAGGTATTTGCCAATACCCTGAGCGGAGATCAAGGCTTGAGAAATATTCAGCGCCCTGGAGGGAGTCAAGGGCATCGTCAATTCGTGGCATCGGATATACATCTTTGCGCGTTATCTTATTTAGTGCTCGATAATCGACGCAAAATCGTACCGAGCCGTCCTTCTTCCGGACCAGCACCACAGGCGACGACCAAGAACTTGACGATGGCCGAATGATGTCGCGTTTCAGCATGCGAGTGACGTTGTCCTCGATGATTTTGCGCTCCGGGGAAGACACACGGTGTAGTCGGCGGCGTACGATGGAATTGCCCTCGGTTTCGATGCGGTGCACTGCGACGGACGTGCGCCCGAGAAGCTTGGAGTGGACGTCAAAAGAAGCACTGTGCTTTCGAAGTAGTGCCAAGAGGTCTTTCTTTTGCGCCGCAGGGAGATCCGGATTGATCGTGGCAGTCAAAGCTGTGGCCGTCGCATGGTCGTCGTTAGCAGTAGGCGACAGTGGTGCATCGGCATGAAGGGGCATACGGGCAAGAGGTTCGGTGTCAGCAAAGCAGGCCAACCGGGTACCTTGGGACAGAACAAGTGGCGAAGATGTAGGATTATGTGCAGTGACCAACGCTCTGCTGTAAAGAAACCTGACCAAGCTAGGCGCAATAACGATTCCACCAGATATCCAGCGATCGCATGGAGCGAGAAACACATCCCCATTAATGATGGTATCGGATGTCAACGTCAGTACATTCTCGTTGCCAGGTGGAATAGCACAATCAGTGGCCGTGACAAAATGCAGTTGGCGAGCATCGTCATCAGATGAAAATTCCGTATTAGTCATATGAACGACTCGCTGATGGCAAGATATCACGGCGGATGCTGAAGAAAGAAACTCCCATCCTAAAATAAGTGCGTGGGTACACGACGACATTCCGTTTCTCGTCCTGTCGTCGTGTACCCCGCGCCTCCACCACTTGTAAGACAACGTTCAGGCCTCAACACTCTTCTTTATTCTCACTCGAGCCAGAGCCCCCCTGCTCAGACTCAAGTGGCGATGGTGTGTATTTACAGGTGCGAAGATGAAGAGTATGAATAGTGCTCACAATATATATAAGTAAAAGCCACGAAGAACAATAGCCGCGGGTAACAGTGCGGGAGTGGGGGTGACAAACGCCGCTGAAGCGGGCATCAAACGAGCCGGCCCATCTACGTCGCTCTGAGGCGTATGCGATAAGATCTCCCCGCCTGTTCGACGAGCCGGGGAATGCTCAAGGAGGGGAAACGCCCCGCGCGTCTTTAACAAGCGCGGAAAGGCGTGAAGGGGAAGGGGGGGGAGTCCCTCATGCAGTCACTGCGACCTTTGGTTTTACGAGCGTGCTCGTCGCTGGCGCACACGTTATCTCGCAATCTCAGCAGCCGACAGCGGGCGGCTGGCTCCTACGTGCTCCGCTCTCAACGCGAGGACATTGTGCGAAGTGTCCCTAGAGCGGCCGTATGCTCTTAAACCAGCATTTTGTAGAGTTGCGTGAAATCGGACCCAAAAGAGTTGGCTGCGAGCTTCACTTCCGATTAACATTAGAATTTGTTGCTATCGCATTCACTGCTTCACCTTGCGGTGAAACTGTCACTTTTTATTTCAACCCGAGCGGGAATATGGACATAAAATACATCACTTCACCGGGGGAGCTCTTGTGGATGTGTTCATGTAATGGACTCTCCATTTCAGCCGCCGTTGATTTGTGGGAGCTCGGCCAGAAGCGCGCCCCCCTCTTTCCGGTTCTTCCTCTTCAACGTCATTTTGACGTCACGAAGTTTTCAGAACTCTCGACTGAAGTTAGAGGAACGGAATGCGCTTCAACCATAGAGGGATGAAATGTAGGATAGAGCGCGCCCAGCATTTATAAGCCAACCTCCTCTGAAACCGCTACCTCCTGGGGCTCGTGTCATAATTCCCACTCTTGTTTCTTATTCTTTTTCTTGGTGAGCTCATGGAAAAAAAAAAACGAAAATCCACGAGCTTGCGCACCTCGGGTCCACAAATCAACCTCCTCCGACGCCCTCCCCCCCTCGTTCTCCATGCTGTGGTCGCAGTTCCCAGCATGCTCCTGTTTAATTTTTTATGGCTGAGGAGCTATTCTCGCCTTTTTTTAATCTTCTTCTTTTCCCCAACCACTCTCTCCATTTCGGCCGCAGCTGATTGGCTAGAGTTCGGCGACCAGCTCGCTCCCTGTTCCGGTTCTTCCGCAACGTCATTTTGATGTCACGAAGCTTTCACAACTCTCGACACTAATGAGAGGGACAGAATGCGCTTGAACGCAACGAACGCAGCGCCCAGACATTCACTTTTGGGCGTACATCTCGAAGGCCATGCATAAATTTTGATGGCGTAACTTTGATGGCGTTTCATGCGGACGCGCGTCTAACGCACCTGTGAATGTCGGTACGCATTCCCTGCATCGTCCTCGAACATCTGGGACAAATTCACATGCAAGTTCAGACTTGACAAGTTCCTGTTTCTGTAAATTTCAGCCACTTTCTTGTTACGCTGGGAATGTGCTGCGGTTTCAGTGTATCGACGTGGTCAAGAGCAAACAGCCCGCCTCATCGCTTTTGCGAGTAACTGAATGCGCTGTGCCAAAATGAACTGTGGACATCTCCTTTTGGTGGACGCATCAAGAATAGCTCCGCGGAAGTTGCCGTATCTTTTTCTCCTCCAGAAGCCTCAAGAGTATTGCCTGACCTCAACGCTGCGGCGTCCTCCAGCCTTAAAGGGCGACGACCCAACTCACTGGATAGCATATTCGTGGTGTTTCGCAACTACTACATTGTGCATAGATAAATAAAATAGAAAATTAATATATCGATTGGTTAAGCAACTATTTTGCTTACGTTTTATGTCCAGTAAGTCCGATAAAAAAAATTGAGAGGTGTTGCGGAACGCCGGCCTTCGATAAGTATGGCGCCGCCAGAAAGACGGAGCCGCGAGACACACCCAACAAATCCCTTTAATGGCGACAATGGAACACTAAATGTACATGATGGTGATAGTGCTGCACGCACTTTTTCGCGCTAGCTGCGGAGACAGCAACCCACGATGAATTCTTCTTTGTCGTCGTTTGCTGATTTCCGGCATCCTCCGGGGCCTCAAATGCGGTCACATCTGGCTCTCGACGATGTGGCTTTTGCACTGGCGTCTTGAAGACCTTGCCGGCCTTGTAATCGGACTAGACAGGTGCGAACAACTCCGAAGACGTTCTCTTGAACATAAGGCTATTGTCAAAGTAAATGCTGCTTGGCAGTCCCCTTCTTGCAATAAAGCGCCGGAAAGCCAGCAAGAATGCAGGTAAATACCTATCCGAGGCCCTGGCACCCTGGCGGGTACCCTGGCACGATGGGTTTCGAGCGAGAACAGGCGCATAACAGGCATCGGTTGATTGCTGTCTTTGCCGCTTGTCGAGCTCTTGGTACGCAGAAGCGTTCGCGTACGTTGTGTACTGTCGTCGTTACTCCTCCGTGCATGATTCGCTTGTGGGCATCGGAAATTACCAGTTCAGTAAAATGGTGTCGACTTGGAAGTAGGTAAGGATGCTTCACTTCCCGGCTGTCGTTGAGGTTTTACAGCCTTCCGCCGACGCGTAGAAGTCCCGTTCTCGTCGATAAATGGGTGCAGTTGTGCTACCCACGATTGACTGGGCGAATCTTGTTGCTTCAGTAGCCAACTCTTTTCATCGGGAAACGCTTCGGTTTGCACTTGCTGAATCCAGTATCTCTCGGCTTCCAATATTTCTTCAGCTGAAATGGCTCCATCTTTTTTTATCTTGAACTTAACGTTGGAGGCACATCGTTGCAACCATGCAGTTGTACGCCCAGTTTCGAGGACGTTAAGATATATCTCTCCGTCACGCGGAGTTTGGTGGTAAGCGAGTCCTCTCGAATGACTTCCTTGTGTCGCTTGTAGTACGCAGGGCCATCCGCTGATTCCTTGTCAAGTACAACTTTAGCATGGCCGGAAGGAACGTCTGGACGAAACGCTGTCTCGTATCTTTCGGTCACTCCTTCGGGCTTCGAGATACGTTCAACCACACTTTGTAAGCGTGTAATTGCGACGCTGTCGTCTTGTGGCATCTCGATGTCCCGGTCTTTACGTGGCACTGCTACTTGGTACCGCTTTCTAATCTTTCCGACTTTACTCTGGAAAACAGAGAAGGCGTCAGCGTGCCTGCGAGTTGCTTCCTTTGGTGCAATTCCGATAGAATCCACTGTCGAAAGGGACTCCAGTACGCTTTGCTCTGATGCTTTAGTTTCTTCAGCTTGCACTCGCAGGACGCAGATCATCACTTCGGATGCTCCTTCGCTGAAGGTAGTTTTCGTGACAGGTCCTTGTAGCATCCAGCCGAGAGTGGTCTTGACTGCGACCAATCCTTGTACGTCTGTGCTGCGTATGATTTCGCCGCTAACAATCTTCCACAGTTGATCGGATCCTATCAGTAGGCTAATCCCTTTCTCGCCACAACCTCGAGGCACAGTTCGGTTGTCTGCCAGTCGGTAACTTTGCTCTCTCAATTTCGCTGCGAAGGAGCATTCCATGGCTGTGTCAGGGATATCGTTGCAAATTGCTGGCATGGCTATGGCTTCAATGACGTGCTCGTTTTCATCGAACTGGCTCCGCAGGCGAACCTCGACGACATTGCATGTTTCCACACGAGAAGGGGTGTCAGACGCAAACGTATTCACCGATAGGCAAGTCTGTCTAATGATCTTCAGTCCCAAGCGCCTCACGAGGTCTTCTTTAATGAACGTGCGTTGACTGCCTCCGGTCAAAGATGCCTCTGACATAAGACGTCTCGTTGAAACCGACGATCCAAGAACGGAAGGTCTGTAAAGTGACGGCTTCGTCAAGTTGACAACTTGTAACGGCAGTCGACCGTGGATCCTCTGCTTTCTGTGGCTTGGTGGCATCAGAGACGACCTTGGGTGACTTCTCGCCTTTGGTCGCGCGATAGTCTGGGTCGCACATCGTTGAAGCATGCCTGCCTTTGCATGTCGCGCACACCAACCTCCGCCGGCACTCGTTCGCGCGGTGGCCTTTCATAGTACAGCGATAGCACCGCATAAATTTAGCCAGCCGGTTCCTTTTCTCTGGTATGCTCAAGGTAGCGCTGCATGCCTCGGTTTCATGCTCTGTAGACTTGCAAAAGAAGCATTCGTGGCGTACTTGCTTCGATTCTCCCGATGCATGTAGGACTGATGACGACGGCACATGCTTTGCGTGGTTGCCGCTGTTTTTGATACAGGACGTCGATGGAGCGCACTGCTCTCTCGGTTCAAGCTCTATCTGTGTATATCGTAAGAGCTGTTCAAGTTTCTTGCAATACGTTGTGGTTGCCTCCCCTGAAGCAGATGTTTCCAAGCCTTGTGCTTCATCCTGGAGACGTCTATGGCGGTGGAACGCGACGACGATTTCTTGTGGCAAGGATTGAAGCATGATGTCGTAGAGCATCGCTGAAAAACTGCTGGTTGGAACGTCTAGGACGTTGAGGCATCGGACATTCAGCTGTACTGTGTCGTAGAGCCTGCGCAACCCCCTCGTGTCCGATGGAGTCGTCACCGGCTGTAGTTCGCGAAGCGCTCTGAAGTGCTGCTGCACAATCCTGCTCTTGTCCCCGAACCTCTGCTTCAGTAGCTGGATGGCACTCTCATAACACGCTTCCGTCGTTGGTACCCCGGCAATTGCAGCGGCGGCTTCACCTACCAGGTAATTGTGGAGGTAATAAAATTTATCCGTGGTTCTCAGAGTCGGATTCGTGTGGACGGCTCCGTTGAATTGCTCCCAGAACGACGTCCACTGGCACACGTCTCCGTGAAATGGCTTGATAGTCAGCGTTGGGAGACGAGGTCCGAAGCTCTGGGAATGCCGCTGTCATTTGGGCAGGTGGCGTGCGGTGCGTGGTTGAAACAGAAGTTTGTCTTGTGTTGCCGATGCTGAGATCTTCCAGCCGGCATCGTAGGCGCGTCAGAGTCTCGAGTGTCTGGTCGTCGTATTGCGCCGAAGACTCGTACTCCGTCTCAAGTTCCTCGACAGGAATCACGTCCTCGATTTCGGCATTAATCTTCCGAAGCTCGTCTCGGCTTGCCACGAGCTTGTCGATAACCTTGCTAATCTTGGTTCGGTCGCTGCAGTCACCTTGCAACAACGCCGTCGCCTCGTTGATCACTCTCGTTGAATTGGGCACGTCTAGCAGCACGCTTGGCTTTAAGGCGGTCCATGTTTCGTTTGGATCCCGTCCTTACTTGCTCGTAAGGTAGCCGGTTCCGCTCGTTGCTTCCCTGGGTGCGGTTCCGATGAGGATCAGGTTGCTCCGGCTGCTGTTTCTAGTAGAAACTCATAGTTGCCGTCGCTCGTTGTCCACGTCGTTGGGAGCTGCTCGTTGTCCCTTGGGCTTCGGCACCATATGTTGCGGAACGCCGGCCTTCGATAAGTATGGCGCCGCCAGAAAGACGGAGCCGCAAGACACACCCAACAAATGCCTTTAATGGCGACAATGGAACACTAAATGTACATGATGGTGATAGTGCTGCACGCACTTCTTCGCGCTAGCTGCGGAGACAGCAACCCACGATGAATTCTTCTTTGTCGTCGTTTGCTGATTTCCGACAGAGGTAAAGGCAAGGAAAAACTAAGAATAGCCGATAGCTGAGCTAGTTGGTAGGCGTTCATGTTAAAACGGCATGACGTGAAAACACACACATAAGAGTGAAGTCAAGAGAGTGACCAGTTATATCTCACATAGGCCACCACGCGCAACTGAGTGATAGGCATAGCCTCTTGCCTGGGAATGCGCAGATAAGTATTTTTTTGTTGTTGTTTTTAAGTGCGGTGCACTTTAAGGGTCCGGGCTCTCGTATGCTGCCATCGCATGTTGTCGTAGCTTGGTGTAACGCAGGTAAAAAACGTATAACGTAGCCATCTGTAACATATTGAGCGCGCGCTCGCGTCAAGAATAATTCTTCCTCTTGTTCTTCGAGCGCTTTGATGATTATATAAGTGCGGAACAGTTGAGGGGGACCGTGCTGTCGTATGCTGTCATCGCGTGGCCTACAATTTTGCCGTCACTACTGCGGCGAACTTCAAACAGCACTGGATGGTATGCTTACCTGTGAAGAACCTGACCACTTAGCAACTGACGCCAAAGAAATTGCAGTGTTAATGGAAAACTCACCACCTTACACGGCTTCACATCAATTTACAGCAGCACGCATGCGCACGACGCTACATATGCCACACAGAAGTGTCCTGCAATCCCGGAGATCAAGTTTAGGTGCTCAGATACTCAGCTGATCAGCAGGTATACTGATCTACATAAATTGCTGCGACGCGGTAATTAACGCGAAATACATTACTACAAATATTTCATAGAAAACATGGGCTAAGCAAAGACAGGGACTAAACAATGAAGCATGGAAATTGGCTCCCACGCAACACTCGTTTCTTTTCCATCGAATATCACGGATAAAAAAAATGCGGAGGTTTGTGTTACGTAGAATACTCCTATAAAGATTTTTCTGCAGTAACGAATTGGTAGAAACAATGCATGCACCGACAAGTACATAGTAGCATTTCTCGCCGTAAATGTCACCAGGCGCTCTTGCTTCATGGCGCAACGCGGCTGTGAGTGGTACGTCGTCAGCGCAGTAAACTTGACTGCGAGACATTGCAGTCGCTTTATGAAATATCATTTAGTTATGCAGACGTGTGTGCATTGTCTGTGCGATTCAGATCATGGATGAATCGTGCCGGTCGCTGGCGTTGCGGTGTGAGCACTGCTCCTCGGCATTAGCAAACGCGGTGGGTGCACCCGATCTTCGCCGTGGGCGTCTGTCAATCAAACCGGTTGACACGCGAACACGAGAACAAATTCGTTGATTCTGAGAAAGCCCCAGTTCAACTTGTGACTGTCATAGTACCGGTGCAAGCTGTCACACTTGTCACGTGGTGGACGCTAAGCAGCAGGTTCTTCGCATACAAAATAATTTGTTCAGCCACTTTTGTAAGGCTGGAGGCCTCAGAGGGGCTTGTGATCCCCTTGCTTCGCCAGGCTTTTTACATTGCTCAACGTCTGCTCAGTCTGTTCTCTCTGCTTCGGAGTGGGGAACCCATCAGCTCGGTCTCAATTTTGATGGTATTAATTAGCTAGGTCTCAATTCGTCAGGTACTAGCACGGTATTGAATATTTGTCTTATTTTGGCATTTTCCACTTAACGCGGTAATGAATACCACAGGCTTAATTAGGTAGGTCCTAATAAGTGAATATAACCAGCATAACTTCAATCACCGAGCTTTTATTTAGCATGATCCTATTCAATAAGGTTATCGTTAGCTTGGTGCTAAATATCGCGCTCCCAATCAGCCTCGTCTTCATTATCATGGCCTTAATTATCTGGCTCCCAGGATCACCTGCGTTAATCAGTAAAATCAGTAGCGTGGCCTCCCCAATTAGCACCGGCCGCGCGCTGTTCAAAGGCGCTCGGCCACACGTAATCTCCGAGGCCATAGTACTAACTATACTAAAGGATACTTAGCGCAGGCATTAAAAGCTTTAAAATGAATTTAAATAGCTCGTACTTCTAAGAAATGTCATTAGCAAAAGTTCCCTAAACTTTCTTGTATGGGTGCACTACTGCACTCAATAGAATGACAAACAAATGAATGGAGATGTCTCTTGTTTGAAGACACCATTAAACGTCGTCGACCGGCCTTAACGTGGCGCCGCGTTCCATCGTAAGCAATGAAATGCAGTGTGCGCTGAGGGCTGGATTTGAACTTTTCGCACTGTTAGCTCTTTCAAAAGGGCGTGTCACCAGAGCTCGGAAAGATTCAAAGTTTCAGCGAACGTGGGCCATCCTGATACACCCCACGTGTAGCCGGTGTTTAAAGTGTCATTCGGCAAAAAGATGTGCCACAACGGCCTGCTTAATACATACGAAAGACGATCGCTGGTCATTTAGAGCGTCAATATGGACACTGAGGCAGTGCGAATGCTGCTGAGTGCGATAGCCAGTTAGGTGGAGTCTTAAGTGAATAAGTCTGCAGGAGGAAAATGGAATTGTTGGGTACACTGGTGGTTATATAAAAATGGTTTCCTCCAGCAGTGGGCATGGAATAGGCTTTGGATGATGATAATGATGATGACGACGACATAATCAGGAGATACTAAATCACAAGTAAGGCCGCGAAATTCACATTGCGTACTATTTTTTACTAACAAGTTGTTTGACTGTTTCTTTATTTTCAGAGAGGCCACTGCCACTGGGATCCCTCATTTGCACGGTACAAACACCGTTCGAAAACAATTTCGTTCACGCCCCAACTGACGGCCTGTGCACGATCATTATGGCATATCCATTTTACGGCTACCTATCAGTCACCCTCGATCCGACCTTCTACGATTCTGACGGAGTTTCAAATATCCTAAATGTCGCCGAGAAGCAGACAAAGACAGAATATGGCATCGGCATCGACTACAAGTACGTGCTTTTATGACGTTTCTTATTGGATGAGTATAGTATTACTAGAACAATATTCATTATTTTACATACAGAACTGTTTCCGGCCCTAGGCGGAGTAATATCGCGCTGCAAGACAGTAGCAGTAAGTTTCTTCTGTGAGGAAGTCTTATATGGGAACTAATTTGATAGGACCCCCATGAGGTGCGCCACCGCAAAAAAAAAAAAAACAATGCAGCATGTCACACACTCTGCAATAGTTCCAGGGGAAAGCGTGCTACATACATGGCAATCCTTTCAGTAAAAAAATTGAAGGACACTTTGTACATTCCAAAGTGTGTTCGGCGAAAGCGTGTGGCCATTCCACTGACTATGCCATGTCTTTTATCTTTTACACTCTCAGTGGGATAACACACAAAACCGAATGTGTGCGTGTTTTCTTTTTTAAATTTTTACCGCGAATCGCAGCGAGACGCGAGACAGAGGGACGGACGGATGGATGACGGATGGACGGACGGACAGACGAACAGACAGATGGACGGACAGACGGACGGACCGACAGACGGACGGACAGACAGACGGACGGACAGACGGACGGACAGACGGACGGATGGACGGACGGATGGACGGACGGATGGACGGACAGACGGACGGACGGACGGAGGAATGGACGGACACCGGACGGACGGATACCGGACGCCGGACGGACACCGGACGGACGTGAGCATGAGGCATTAAAGGCTTTGTCGCCTTAAAACATTCGGGGACTGTGTGGCATCGGAGACTGCGTTCATCATCACCAGCAACGAGCGCGGCTCGCCCGGCTCGTGGCGGTCGCACTACGAGTGAACGTGGGTTTGCCTGATTGCATGCTTATGTGGAATAATGGACGTGCCACAGATGTTTCGTTGATTGAGTGTCGTGCGTTATAGCAGTGGCAACGACGACAACGAGGAACTAATAAATCCTGGACTCTCGAAGCCATGAGTGTGGGACGTCCACCAGTGTTTGAAGGAACCTGGTCAACGTTCCGAGGTCGCCTCGAAGCGTCGAGCGCTGTTAGTGGCCTTGCTACCGGACAGCGCCATTCCGGTGGTCCAGGGACGTTGCCATCCGCGGCAAATCAACGCACTCAACTACGACGACGCTGTAAAGCACCTCGACGAGTACTACGCCCAGGAAGTCGACGATATAGCGGCAAGGTATGCTTTTTTCACGAGATCACAACCACAAGGAGAGAGTGTAAGCATTTATTGCCGAAATAAGGCGGCTGGCAGAAAAATTCAATTTCGGATCGTCTCTCAACCTACGAGACTGAATCGTGTGTGGAGTCTTAGATGAAGATGTGAGACGACATTTGCTGACATTGAGAACTTACGCTTCCGGAAGCAGGGGATCTCGTTATCTCAGCCCAAAACGCTGCCGCTAATGCTAGAAGCATGCAATCTACGGATCAGAGTAGCATCCAGTTCATGCGGCAGCAGACTCTGCCAAGAAAAGGGCAACCGAAGGCCGAAAGCACAACACCTTGCCATAGGTGTGGCATTGAAGCTCATTCGAACGAGCAGTGCTATCACATCCGTACGGTATGCCGCCGATGCGGTAAACGAGGACATGTCGCTCGAATGTGCCGAGGACAAAGTCGGTGGAAGCCCCGTGGCGTTTACGCCCTGTCGGCAGCATCTGATGATAGCTCGGAAGATGAGACGAAACTCTACACTATAGTGGCTCATAAAAAATTGGGGGGACTCTTAAGCTTCGTCTTTAAGAGTTGAACGCGATAGCGATATCCTGTCCCTAGTGCGTACTTGAACCACTTAGTGCATACTTGCAATGCACGCACTTCGTGGTGGTAAGGAAATACGCGCGGTAACGTCTGTGCCTTCTGTAATGAGTGGCCGGCTTTAAACCACGAAGTCGTTATGATAGTCACATGTTCTGACGCCCGATGACAGTGTACGCTTGCACCACGCAATATTATTGCAATATTACGTGTTATATTGCGACGCCTATATGCAGGTTATGCGTGTTTGTGAAGCTTGAACGTTGTTTTCATTGCATTTCCAAGCACAGGAAGTTCTTTTCACTGCATTTCCAAGCAGAGGCGTGGCTGTGTGGTAGAACACCTGCTCGACCCTCACTCGGACCCGGAAATGTTTTCATTTATGTTATTTGCATCTTTCACGATTTTTTGGTCACGGACAAGCTGATGATTTTTTGCTCACAACCAACGACGCCGACGCCGGAATTTCTGCGAAACGAGCTCTTTCACGCTATCGCGTTAAAACGACTAATGGCCACACGGTTAAGCCGCTCTTGAAGGAATCACTTGGGATGGTGTGCCTGTTACTACGCTAATTGATACGGGGTCACCTGTTAGCGTTATCACAATGAGCCTGTTCAAGCAGAATCAGAGCAGGTGGCCGCCTTCAAGCGGTACCACTCTCATATTCTAGTGCTTTTTGGGAGAACTTCCAGTGGTTGGAGAACTGCACATGAAAGAAACCTGTGAGGGATACGACGTACAGGGTACCCTGGTTATCATCGATACACCTGGAACAAAGCTATGCGGAAGGGCTACCATCAAGGCGTTTAACAACTGCGGAGTGGCCATGATGAAGCCAAATGTCGTCGCAAACCTCAACACGCGCAAGGAAGACCGCACTAGCCAGCAACTTCAGACTTTGCTCACAGAGTTCGAAGATGTGTTTTCGCCAGGTTTAGTACTATACAAAGGTTCACGTGTTCAGCTGATATTGAAAGAAAACGCCACGCCCCGCTTTTGCAAAGCACGTACGGTGCCATGAGCTTTGCCAACCAAGGTGTCTGATGCTTTGGACCAATTAGTTGCAGACGGCGTCATATCACCGGTTATAGCAGCAGAAGGGGCGACGCCAGTGGTTCCAGTCGTTAACCCTCTGTTGCATACTGTCCAGTACAGTGCGACAAATTTCTGGAATTTTCGGAGCAGCTGTGGTGCCTGTTAGACGCGCATTTGGATATTGGTAACTAAAGTGGACAAAAAATTTTCATTCGCCGCAGCAGATGGTGCCAGGGTCCCACGATTTTCCTGTGCTCTCGTTCAAGCTGGCAGACTCCTACTTTGGCGGATAAGTCAAGGTCTTCTTCATGTTTTTTCTCACAACAGAACTGAAATTGAGATTTGGTATGTTTTATTGAATGCATGAGATAGAAGACGCATTGGTAGTCGCGAGCTGTAAATATCGCGGCTTAGCGATGTGAAGATGATTTTTTAGAACAAGTTTTGCAATATGTCCACAGTAGTGGACACCATGCATGGTGGGAACGCAGCTGAGGTGCGTTCGAGATGCGAATGTGCATATTGGCAACTAAAGTGGACAAAAAAAGGTTTTCATTCCCCGCACTAGACGCGCCACTATTCCATGCTTTTTCCTGCAGTTTTATTCAAGTAGGGTGACTCCTACTTTGGCGGGTAATACAAGTTATTCACTTTTCTTTCTTATAACGCAGATTAAATCATGATTTGGTAAGTTTAATTGAATGCACACGATAGAAAAAGCACACGTAGACACGAGCTGTAAATATTGCGGCTTAGCGAAGTCACGATAATTTTTCAAAATAATTGAGCTTCCCACACCACCCTAAGCCCCCCCTCCACACACACAAAAAAAATTTCTTGTTACTGTCCTGGTTGTAGTGCAGCTAAAGTTTTGTGTTCATTTGTGCAAGCAAACCAGCTCGACGGCTGAAAAAAAATTTGCAACTGCCAATAATTGAACCTCCTGTGCATGTTGTCCACTGTAGTGGACATTCTGTATCTTATGAAATAAAGGTTTGACTTCAACAAGATTTTTTACAGCGAAAGCTGTTATGAGATCACAAGGGCCGTTTTTGCGCCGTAGTTGTCCGCCGCCGCCGGTGTCCGTAACCACTATCGCGCGATAAGAAAAAAAAACTAAATAAATAAGAAGTACCTAGGACAGTATTGGAATCGAACGCGGGCCCGCTGCATGGCAGCCCAGTACTCTACCACTGAGCTACGCCGGTGCTTGAAACTGCGTTGCAAACTGACCCTATGCAGACTTGATGTCGGGTAAGGAATCGCGTTCACATGTGTAATAAAGCGTTTTAAAGCAGTAAAGTAACAACCAGGTGCCACACAATGTGAATTGCGTAACGAGTGGGTCGTTCAATGCTCCAGCCCATTAAAAAAGCCTCATGCATAATTTCTTCATCGTTTGTCGTCAGCCAAAGCATCAACAAAGTGCACATGATGCGTTACAAGTGTGTTGCGTGTACCGCGCTTTTCCGAAGAATGACGAATAATGGCACAGAGGACGCTTCCCCACTACACAAAAGTTTTGATGATTTATGGCGTAGTGGGTATCATGCAAGTGTGCTTGTAGTAGTTGCCCCAAGATTGTTTTAAAAAAATGCCCCCCACCTCCCCGAAGGGAATCGTGAGGAAATGCGAATGCATTTCGCGCGCGCTTCACTCCATTTATATATACATGCGAGCGAGCGGACGGGAGTGTGGGGCGCAGGGAGGAGAGAGAGCGAACGGCGAGAGAAGGAGCGGCGAAGCACTGCACCTACCCTCTGCTACACTCTCCACACACGCGGGAGCTCCGCCGAGCTTCCGCGATTGCGAGCGCCCTCACACACCAGAGCGCGCTCCTCCTCTCCACTCACTCTCCGCTACTCCGCCCGCACCACCTGCTCCGGTTGCTAGGGGGCGAGGATAAACGCGCGCGCCCGCAGCTGTTGCTATGGGAGAGGGAGTGAGAGCGGAGAGATAAAAAATTACACCATCTTCCGCTAAAGGGAACCATGTGTAGATGTGAAGCAGCGGGCGCTAACGCTTACACTGGCGGCGGCGTTGACGCTGGCGCTCATCGCAGCCCTGCGCAGGAGAGAACACTGGGGATGCGTAAAGCACGCAGCGATGGAGCGGTGTTTCCTACTGGAACATGCCAATCGCTGCTAATGTGCAATGAGAGACAGAAGACTCCGACTGGACACAGAGACTCGCAGTCCGCTTTTAGTTAACGCGCACGCTGCGAATTTTCATTGTTCTAGAACGCACAGGAGAAATCTCCCACCGGCACCACCTTGGAGGTCAAGATCCATTGCCATATATACGGGGTGGCCAGTGAACGGTTGTGCAGCGCGAGCAGTCGGTTTTTTCAACCAAGAAACTCGCTAGCAGACGCTGCCTGTGTCGGCGTCGCGAGGCGAGAGAGGGGGGGGTAGCGTAGGAGAGGAGAGAGAGAGGGGGGCGCGCATGCGCAGTGGGAGTGTGGACGCTGCGGGCAGAGATGCCTAGAGAAGAGAGGGGGGAGCGTAGGAGAGGAGAGAGAGGTGGGACGCGCATGCGCAGTGGGAGTGTGGACGCTGCGGGCAGGGATGCCTAGAGGAGAGAGGGGGGGAGCGTAGCAGGGGAGAGAGGAGGGGAGGCGCATGCGCAGTGAGGGTGTGGTTGCCGCGGGGAGGGATGCCTGGCGGCCTGGCGGTTTTTTCTGCTTTTTCTTAATGCAAAATAACAGAAAACCGAAAGCAAGCACTGTTTAGATGCGTAGGTTTTTGCCATGCAACAAAGTGTTAAAACTGATGGGCCCATTCGAATGTGTGGGGATATCAGCTGACAGTGAACGCGGCCACCGCGACTAAAAAGTACCTACTACCTCGCGTGGAAGACATCTTTGCAAGATTGAATGGCGGTGAAGTGTTCAGCCCACTGGATTTGACTCAAGCGTACAACCAGCTGCCCCTGGATGACGAGGCCAAGACGCTCACTGTCATAAACACTCACAAGGGCCTATCTTGCTTCTATAGGCTTCCTTTTGGAATTAGCTCAGCTGCGGCCATCTTCCAGAGGCATATGGATTCCCTGTTCAAGGACCTGCCGTGTATACAACCCTCTCTGGATGACATCATAGTGGCCGAAAAGCGCAATGACACTTCATTGCTAAAGCAAGTCCAGCAGCTCCTACGTGACTATATTCTCAGACTAAATATCAAGAAATGCAAATTGAGACAAGACGAAGGCACCTTGTTTGGACATCGAGTCGATGCTAATGGGCACAAACCGAAGGACGACAACATTGAAGCAGTTCTCCAAGCGCCGGTCCCCAAGTTGGTGAGCGAACTGAAATCTTTCTTCGGCCTCATCAACTATTATGCCAAATTTTTACCGAACTTTTGCACAGTAGCAGCCCCATTATACAATCTACCAAGGGAGTTACGTGGAAATGACAACAGGTACACGAGGAAGCGGTTCGAAAGGTTAAGCAGGCCATACAAGCGTCAAAGTTATTAACATACTTTCACCCTAACAAACCTTTGAAGTTGAAATGTGACGCTTCACCTGTAGGAGTGTGGGCAGTACTTTCCCATTTCATCAATGGCACAGACTATCCCATTCGATTTCGCTCCAGTGTAGAAAGCAGAACTAAACTACTCCCAACTAGGAAAGGAAGCATCGACCCAGTATGTTCTGTTAAGCGAGGTCACCTGAAGAACACCGCGAATGTCTACAGCTCGCCTCGAGAACGCAAGGCGGACTTCACACCCATTATCTCACAGGCTATGAACAGTGCGAAACGAGGTGACAGAGTAATACTGCTTGGGAATTTCAACGCCTGGCATACAGAGTGGGACTACAAAAATGATACGGCCAAAGGAATCAGCTTGCTGAAAGCAACACAGGCTCAGGATCTGATACTCATCACGTAACCAGACTCTCCCACAAGACTGGGAAACAGTGTGGCTAGAGACACGGCTCCTGACCTAAGTTTCGTAAGAGATGAACGAGGAGTCACTTGCACTAACCTAGACGAAGCACTGGGGAGCGACAATTACATCCTCAGCATCTCTACACAAACGGCAAGAATAAGACAACGGACCGGTCCTGCACGTCTCACAGATTGGAGCAAATTTAGGGAGTGCCAGACTGATATTCAGAACCTCAACACGATAAAAGACTGGATGACGTATATACGGGAGGCGGCGGACCAAGCCACTAAACGATTTCGCACAACACTGAAAAACCCAGCCATCGACAACCATCTTCTCCACCTATGGGAGGCAAGACGCAGCCTCACCAAAAGATGGAAGAAACAGGGACACAACCGAAAGCTCAGAGAGCGCATAGCACAACTCACGGAGGCAGCCAATGCATACTCACAAGAGCTGTGCACTGCTAACTGCAGGAGCTTGTGCGACTTTTGGGGAAATCTGAGCACGAAAAAACTTGGACAATCCTTCGTAATATGCTTACTCCTGCTACAACATGAAGAGAAACCACGCTCGCCCTGCGCCGTATACTTTACCACTACGCAGGCTCAGACGCGGACCTTCTTCGCGAGCTCCAAGACACGTACCTGGGAGAAAGCCCTACACAGACAACTATATCACCCTATATGGGTCTGGCAAACCCTGCCCTTGATGAACCGATTTCACTCGCAGAAGTGTAAACTGCAGCTCAATCTTTCAAAAAGAACACTGCACCCGGACCGGATCGTATCACGAACGCCATGATTAGAAACTTAGCTAGCGAAACCCTAGAGCGTCTAACAAAGTTCTTCAATGACACGATTTGGAAGACAGGAGGATCCATACCACCTGAATGGAAGGAGGAAGAGAGAGAGAGAGAGAGAGAAATCAACTTTATTATGCGACCAGGCGCGCGTTCTCTTCGACCATAGGTGGGTGACTTCCTCATTCCAGGTAGCCATGGCTAGCCACCGACGCCCGAGCCCTTTCCACCAGCCGCAGCTGGTCCTAAGGGTTTACAGACGTCAACAACGCCTCCCACTGGTCTTCGGGATTTTCTTGTCCGCTCTGTTCATCCGTGGGTGGGATACTCGGGTTGTTTCGACAGCCCAATACCATGTGGTACAGGGTGTTTGCAGAGTCCGGGCAGTATTAACAATTCCTGCTGTAGTTGCCGGGGTACATTCTGTGTAGTAGTGTATCGTGAGGATAGGTGCCCGCCTGTAGTCTTCTCCAGGTCACCGCTTGTTCTCTACTCAGCCTTTTACGAGCAGGTGGATAGTAGCGTCGTTGCTTCCGGTAGTGCGCGAGTATGTCGGAGTATTTCTCGGTATTGCCTCCTCTACGTTTCCGGAGTCCGAGTATCCCTGCAGAATAGCCCGGTGGGTATGCTCTCGGGCTGCGGCATGCGCCGCTCGGTTCCCCGCTAGGGACTCGTGCCCCGGTGTCCAGAGGATACTTGCGTCTTCGAAGTCGCAGTTTAGGAGGATTTCAAGGGCTGATTTGCCAATTGATCCCTTTTGAAATCTTCGACACGCGTCTTGTGAGTCCGTCACGATCGTAATTGACGAAGAACTCGTACTGATGGCTAACGCAATGCCCAGTTCCTCTGCGGTGGTTGCATCATTGGCATATGTCGAAGCGGCAGTGAGCTCTCTACCCTCTTCATCCACCACGCAGGCTACATATTTGTTTCCCCCCTGGGTATTTAGCGGCATCTGCGTAAAGTATGCTCCCAGTGTTGCTAAATACTCTTAATACCCAAGCCAGGAAAACCGAATTCGCTCGAAAACCTCCGACCAATATCGTTAACCTCTTGCCTGGGTAAGCTTTTCGGGAAGGTCATCCACACGCGACTTGGGAGGTACTTAGAGGTCAACAATTTTCTACCAAATTCCATGTTTGGCTTCCGACAGGGGATTTCCACCCAGGACGTCTTCCTTCTCCTTCGAGACGAAGTTCTAAACCCACCCCCTGGATGCATGAATAAAATCCTGTTTTCATTGGACCTTTGGAAAGCCTTCGACATCATATCTCATGACACTATTATCACTGGCCTCCAAGAAATAGGCTGTGAGGAGAAAACCTACAACTACGTGCAGAGTTTTCTGATCAACACAGCGGCGTTCATAGGTTTAGGTCATCTATGAGGGGACAAGACTCACATAGCGAATAAGGGCACTCCACAGGGCTTCTACTGTCCTCCCTACTATTCAACATAGGGATGCGGAAAATGGCTCTGATGTTGGAGGAAGACACAAAATTTGGAGTAGCCATCTACGCCGACGACGTCACCCTTTGGGCGACGAAAGGATCCTATGGAGACCGTCAAGACACTCTGCAAAGAGCAGTCGACAAAATTGAAGAATATGCCAAGAGAGCAGGCATGACATGCGCGCCGGAAAAATCTCAATACATACAAATTAGGCCCAATAACACCCGCCGGACACTCTCCCCAACCTTCAATCTAGAGCTGAATGGAAACCAGATGAAACAAGTGTGGGAGCTAAGCGTGCTGGAAATGCTGATAGAGGAAACGGGCAGCGTATCATTAACGCTAAAAAAACTGAAACACACAACCAGAAGCGTAGCGAGACTCCTAAGGAGAGTCACCTGCAGTAATGAGAGCATGACGGAAGGAGACACCAGTAGGCTGGTACATGCCTTCATCATTAGCCGCATTACATATTCTCTCCCGTACCAAACTCACACGCAGATGGGAAGTAGAGAAAGCCAAGCACACTCATACGCATTGCCTACAAAGCTGCATTGGGCCTCCCCGACTGCACTAATGCCGAGCGCTTGGAAAGCTTGGGAGTATATAATACATTTGACGAACACGCCGGAGCCGTATTGATCGCGCAGAGAAAGAGACTCAACTCGACTATGCAAGGCAGAGTATTTGCTAAAGAGGCTTCACTACCCCTTGTCACCACAGTTCTGCGGAGAGGAGACGCGTCAAATACCCAGGGAAGACAGGGAACACATACACGTCGCCCCGATCCCAAAACATATGCACCCCACTGTTATTGACGGCCGCAGACGAGCAAGAGCGGCGACACTGGAAAGGTTAGGAAGTGACCCAGACACGTACTATACCGACTCCAGTCCATACCCAACGAGGCAAAACGCATTGGCAGCGCTCGTCACCAACAGAAACCAAGCAATCACGTCGGCGACAATACGTACGAAGAGCACGGCCGTAGCAGAAGCGGCAGCCATAGCACTAAGGAAATAAGTGTGAACTTAAGGGCTCGTTTGCTTTGTTAAACACATTACTAATGAGTAATAACAGACGATGATGGCAAGGAAAGTATAGGGGACGTTATTAGAAGGAATTGAAAAGTAAATGTGAAGAAAGAAAAGTGGAGGAAAAGATAACTTGCCACCGGCAGGATCCGAACCTGCGACCTTCGAATAACGCGTCCGATGCTCTACCACTGAGCTACCGTGGCGGTCATCCCTCCGCCCACTTTATACCGTATATATATGTGCATTTAAACGTGGGAGCGTCAGTCAGCGCCGCCTGTTGCCATTACGGCGAGTGTGGAACACTCTTTTTGCCTGTAGGCGTCACGTAGCACGTGATCTTATTACGAGGTGGCAGCTGACTAATAATCCCTCGCATACCACCTGAAGGGCAACAAGTCTGCCAGAACGAGACCCTCGCTATGAACGAAGGAAAGAAGTGTGAACTTAAGGGCTCGTTTGCTTTGTTAAACACATTACTAATGAGTAATAGCAGACAATGATGCCGTTACTAAGGAGTAATGTGTTGTTAAACACATTACTCATTAGTAATGTGTTTAAAAAAGCAAACGAGCCTTTAAGTTCACACTTCTTTCCTTCGTTCATAGCGAGGGTCTCGTTCTGGCAGACTTGTTGCCTTCAGTTGGTATGCGAGGGATTATTAGTCAGCTGCCACCTCGTAATAAGATCACGTGCTACGTGACGCCTACAGGCAAAATGAGTGTTCCACACTCGCCGTAATGGCAACAGGAGGCGCTGACTGACGCTCCCACGTTTAAATGTACATATATATACCGTATAAAGTGGACGGAGGGATGACCGCCGCCGTAGCTCAGTGGTAGAGCATCGGAAGCGTTATTCGAAGGTCGCAGGTTCGGATCCTGCCTGTGGCAAGTTATCTTTTCGTCCACTTTTTTTTCTTCACATTTACATTACAATTCATTCTAATAACGTCCCCTATACTTTCCTTGGCATCATTGTCTGTTATAACTCATTAGCCATAGCACTAGCCATCCGAGCAGCAGAGCGCAACTGACAATCTGCGCACGTCATCACAGATTGACAAGAGGCTTGCCGACTGTTTCTCAGAGGCGTCCTTCCCCAGAGCGCCCTACGCATACTAGGATCCAACCACCAAGAAGACCACGGCATCACATGGTGCCCCGCTCACGAAGGTGTAGCTGGAAACGAACGGGTGGACCGCCTGGCTCGAGCATTAACTTTCCGAGCCGCGGACATGCCGACCCGGGCGGATTACTTCATACCTACGCTGCCGCGAGATATCCTCGAGAGCCAAAGACGGGCCCGGCAGGCAATGGCGCCACCCCGCCCTAAACTCACCCGCTGGCAATCCAGGGACTGGAGACGCCTACAGACAAACACATATCCCAACATATACACACTCAACAAAATACGGCCATCTGAATACGCTGACCACTGCCCTTGGTGCGGCGAGACACCAACACTAATTCACATCACTTGGACTTGCCGACAAAGACCAGTAGAGGGCAACTCAACCCTCATCACACGAAACGAATTCGAAAGGTCGTGGAAGGTGCGACTCACCCGACAGGACCTGGGAAGCCAGCGGGCAACCTTGGACCAGGCCAAGCGAGCCGCTCGTGCCAGTGGGGCCCTGGAATAAGGGCTCCACCCACGGACACCTCAGTTTGCCGTTTAAATAAAATGTTTATTCCTCCTCCTCCTCCTCCTTCTCCTCCAGGAAGGTGGCTTCCCGATGACTTATTGAAACTGATCATTGACTAATGCAGCAGTCTTTTCTTTTGTTAATGTGAAGTGCTTCAAATATTTCCCTGGGTAGTTGGCTCCCATGATGGAAAACCACGGAGGTGTCATCAAATAGTGGCAAGCAGCAACTATTTTTTTTATATTATTATAGTATTATTATACTATTATAGTATTTTTATTCTCGAAGGACCTCTTATGCTCTGACAGGATGGTGTTCGGACACCGACCCGTTTGGCCGATGTATATTTTCCCGCATGATAGGGGCAAACAATATACAACTAATAATTTACATCTAACAAACTTTGTTTTGTGATTTATCGTGCATCTGTTGGCATTATTTTCTTCTGTGGAAAGCTTGCGGCCTAATCTACCACGTATTTTGCCGAGCTTGTTGGTTGCCGTGAAATCTACTTCTAGGTCAAACCTATTTCTACGTTTTTTAAGTTAAGTTTTTAAGTTATCACGAGGTTCGCTGTTGTTACAGACATCGCTGTACCAGTTAGCTGTTTGCAGTATTCTCCGTTGACGGAGAAGTACGTACTGCTGAGACAAAAGTTGAGCAGGCGGCAAAGCTCGTCAACGATCAGGCTTGTTCCGGCGTTGAAGTTCTCGTGACACTCTATCGCCTCACGCGCTGTGACCATTGCTGGTTGGACGGGTACGCGTGTGAATAGGCCTTTTAGACGTAACATGACTCAGTGTATTTCTTTTCCTCTTATTCTAGGGTTCAACACGTGCTTCTCTTCTGCTTCCAATTGTTTATCACGGCGATCTTTCAGTGATTCACACTTTTGTGATAATAAGGATAGTTTTTGGTGACGCGCATTCGTGTGAAACATTTATAAGAATGTCCTCTCCGAAAAAAAAAATCTAGTTGCTAGAAAGGGAAACATAACCTGAAATACCCGACATGTATTTTAGGTTATGTTTGTGTACATTTTTCTCCATAACCATAAAGGTTAGTTTTTACTTTACTATCATTGTGATCAGAAGCCCTTCCACATCGTACTGGAGCATATTTGTTGCTGAAAATTGTAAACCTAATTTTGTTACATATTTTTTTTGCTTCATGTCTCTAATTATTACGCAGTAATATTTATGGGATGTCGTATTCAACAAAGACACTTCCCCACACAACAATAATACCGCTTGAGTATATTCCCTATTACGTTATCTAAATACTGGCCAAAATGTATGTTCCTAGATGCTGCGTTTGCTTAGAAAAAAAAAGAACAAAATTACAAAAAAGAACACACGTTTTGAGGTCATTGCGCTTAAAGTAGAAGATATGTTGTATTGCAAACGTAAAGCGAAACGACACAAATTTAAGGATCCTTCCAGTAGGCACAAGACAGATATCACCTATACCACTTTTTTTTTCTTTTTGTAATGAGATGTCTTGCCTAGCGAGCCTCCGTAGTCGCCAGCTGTGCAGCCCTATTAGCGATGTGCTGTCGACAAAGAAACGTCAAGGACGCGTAGATTTTTCGAATTTCAGCAAATTGACCCGCGCTATACTGCCATCATTTATAGTGAGCTCACCAAGAGTGCATATCTTCAATGTTTGGAGTTATAGGAAAGCGTTGTTTCAGCGTGCTCCCACACGACATAACTGAACGACTCGTTGGGATTTTGAGTTTTCCCATGAGCGCATTTAGCAAGTAATCCTGGATTAGCTAGTTGCTTATAAATTCGCCTCACAGCCTGAAGAACAGAAGCTGGAAGGTGTTTCTTATGAATGTGTGGTTCACCATTCAACTGGGCCTTGTTTAATTTGCACCAGGTGTTGGCGTCTTTGAGGCAAAGGCCGCGGGATGAATTCGTATTCCTTGAGCCTATTTGAATATATGTGTCCTAGACTGCTTATCACATGTCCTGCTTGCTGCCTATTTTTCTCCTAATGGTCAAGCCATAATACTTTTGGAGCTTGTAAATGATGGAATCACTAAGACATTGCCGACCAGATATACATTTCCCGTCAGAAAGGCTGGCGCCTCTGTTTTCTGTAGATTTCGCAGTATGGTGTTCATTCATTTCTGAACGTGCCTAGTACACTCCAGCTTGAAAATTGTAACCTCTCCATAGAGCTTTGATGCTTGAAATGCAAGGAATATCTTTCTACGTAAATAATGGCGGCGTGGCAGGCCACCGCACAACTTTTGAAACGGGTGATATTCAGACAAAAAGAAGTCTTACTGAAACAAACAAGTGACTGATCCTGGTTCAGAAAAGGCCGCAGATTTCAAATTGCACAAAAAGAAGAAAATCATTTAAAAAAATATTTTTCTTACCCTTGTTCCCGTAAGCACTCCGTCCTCTGTCCTTTCTACGTCAGGTGCATATTGCGCTTGTTTCGTCATTACGGTGTATTTCCCCGAAACGGATGCTTACAAGCTTTGTCTGAGGTTGTGAATTCGAAGGACACTCTTTTACCGCCCGTAGGGGTGTGAAAATATCTAGTGTGTACAAAGTGACGAATAATGGGTGACCGCAGCAGACGGCTCATACCTTTTTGAATGCGCCTGTGTTATCACCGCTCAGCGTGTGCTTAACCATTAGACCGCACCAAGGTCTCATGGCTGGCTGTAGAAGCCACATTTACGTTAAGCCGCCTTCCCTTTTTAATGAGTTATGACAGGTTACATGTTAAAGTAGTGAGCTGGTAGCTGTATTTCACATAACATTCCAAAGTGCTGTTATCGCAACCATTGTTCCGTCCTTGCAGCGAAGCGGTGGCTTTTGTGTCAAGTAGACATAGCGTTTTTTAATGAAAAAGGCATTCTGTGGAATTCCGTAAGGCTGACTAAGGCTTATGAAAAAAAAGAAGGTGATATCAAGCCTTTCGTGGCACCAAGTATCAACGAAATATATATGGATCTATCATAACCAAATGCTCTCTAATTGACAAACATTTTACCTTTCATGGAAAGTTATGATAACAAAATCTACAAATACGATATAACTGTTCTATTTTTTTGTATAGGTTTTGTGGAGATCTCCACTACATGACAATGCTTGTCAAGGATGGCGCGACCGAGGTAGCACTGCGCAACTTGTGGAAGAAGCGAGTTTACCACTACGGCCAAGTAAACCCTCCTCTGGGTTATCAAGAAGACTTGCCGACCCTGATAACCAATTGCGGCAAAGGCCTACAGGTTAGTTGAAGAAATACTTACATGCAATGTTAGCAAAAGTTATCCTGCACTGGAGTTTTTCGGCTCAGCCCCTCCGAAGGCTGCCTCGCTTTCACAATTACTACTTCATGTTTCATAAAAGGTGGTACACAACATTGTTTTATCATCATGTGTGAGGAACTGAGTAAAATGACATTACAATCTAATTTCACTACGTGGAGAGTTTTCCATCACGCGACTTTTAACCACTCTTTAAGGGTTTGATACCGCGTGACTCCAAGTTCTCCGCTTCGGCGGCTTTTGTCCGTCATTGAGTGTCACACCGAGTTCCAGTGAAGATATGGGAACACCAGAATTGTTTTTCCCCCCCCCAAAAAAATAGTATGGTGCATTTTCGCGCCTCATTGCTATCCCTCAGCATAGGCACTTTCATTGGACCTGGGAGCAGCAAAAGCACAAATAGCAAAAAAAAGTCTTTAAACGAAACGGCTTGGCTGTGAACAAAAAAAAACATGGCTGATCCCTCCGCCATCGGAATCGGTATAACGCGAAAGTGAAAAGTGTCTACAGAAGTAGTGCTTATTGTGTAGTGAATATGAGAGTTCGTACAATGTGTATTGCAGTTTTACAGCTATAGCACCATTTGACGTGGATGCACCCTACGTCGATGCCTCGTGGCACATCTCCATCGCGACGACCAACGCCCATGATCATGATTTAACCGCTGTGGTAGTTGAACTTTTTAACCTATACCTGGACACAGCGTATCACGAATCGCGCGCAAAGATGACATTAACAAGCACGTAATAAACACTGGTACTGTGCACTTCTTCAAAGCGTCGTCATTTAAGGATTGAAACGGCACGGCGTGCGCTCCCGAGTGATGCGTTAACCTACTCCTGTGCTCCTGCATACACTACCACACTGCGCTTCAGCAACACGGGAGACAGACCTTGAGCCGCGAACGCGCGCACGCGTTCCGCGTGCCGCTGGCCTCTGTCTCGCTCCGCCAAGGCACCACATTCGTCCGTCGACATCATTGCCTTTCTGCACCGCCTACTGCAGCAGTTTTATTAATCGGTGCTATCGCACTCGAAGTAGTCGGCGGTGAAACATCGTTGGTGGATGTGGAAGCTGCACTACTCCGACAACGAGCCGTCACACGCTAACACGAAGCGAAAGGCAAATAGTATAACTAGAGTGTCACATAACCGCGTCTAGGGCGATTCCCCTATGCTAGCGCGGCCAGTGTTTCTTGCTGTTATTGAGACGCTTTCACCATGATCTCCGAGATCGCGAGCCGGTGCGCAATCTCGGACGCCGTGCTTCAACTGCGTCGTCGACGAATCGTTCTCTATCGGTGCTAGTATCAAGCCGCATAACTTCTCTTCATTGCTCACAGACGGCGGCACCGCCCGGCGCCGCCAACAGAGAGCACAGAATGAGAAAGATTATGTGAGAGATATAAGGCGCGTTGGTAGAATGTCCTGCGTCTGCCTCTGTAGCTCAGTCCGTAGAGCGTCGGGCGCATACCGTCGCGAGCCGAGGAGCCAGAGGTTCGATTCCGGGTGGGGGGAACATTTTTCTAAATGTTTTTTTTCTTTCTCATTGGTGGCGTCCATTTGAACAACGTCATATCCGTGACGTAAATACGTCACTAAAGAATTGGTGGGCCCCGGCATAAAACACTTTCGTGTTAAAAAAGGACATTGTTGGATAGCCGTCTTGAAGATTTTCGCTGACCGCCGGCGTAGGTTGGTTTTGTAGTGGCTCTGAAGACGGGCGAATGTAAGAAGTTTGCGCTGCCAACAGTCACGTAGACGCCGATCTCCTAGCTTCGTTGTCTGGATATCCGATCATGGCAAGTTCTACTCGCACCGGCGTCCGGCCGCGCACACCGGGCTAGATCTCACGTGTTTATTCCATCCTCGAGCGGCCGTGCACATATACGAGTGCAAGCCTTCGAGCATGGACGCCGCGGATAACTCGCTTCGGTACGAATCGCGAAGAGCTTCGAAACAACACTGCAATTAGTGACGAAAGCAAGTTAGTGTGACCGTCCGTGGTGGCTTCATAAAGGGTCCTCGGCGACAACTTCGAAGCGATCGGAAAAAGGCTGGGCCACGTCGCTATCGTCTGCGCCGAACCAACCAGCGGCCGGGGAGAGTGCGCCAGCGGTGCAGGAAAAACAAGCGTCTCATATATTTTGTTTCAC
This sequence comes from Rhipicephalus appendiculatus, assembly GCA_030522465.1. Lineage (NCBI taxonomy): Eukaryota > Metazoa > Arthropoda > Arachnida > Ixodida > Ixodidae > Rhipicephalus > Rhipicephalus appendiculatus. The sequence continues at coordinate 62,992 of JALIZH010018469.1, forward strand.
AGAAAATAATGTCTGCTGGCGTAAAGTACGGCCCGCATTGTGTATTTTGCCCCAAGCGCATATTGCTGTGAAGCATCTAGCCCGAATGCGAACACCGATACGAGGCAGGCGGTACCAACGCGCGGCCGCCGCTACACTGCAAACACTGGGACCGCCAAAACCAGGACTGCGAGCCGTCTCCTTGGTTGTGAGTACATCGCTCCATGAGACGCCGCGACCAGCGGATGCCTACTTTTCATTATTTGAAGTGGTACGAGCCTTTTGGATAGAAGAGGAAGATCACGAGAGCCGGGGCAGAAAAGAAGAGGGAGATGAAGTTAAAAATTAAGCAGATTAAGATGGACGCCAGTTCCATACTGAAGCTTTAATGCTGTTCCGTTCTTTCAAGTAGGAACACTACATTATTTTCTAAATTAATGACGATGAAAAGTGCTTGGGAGATGGATAGTACGATCGCCAGCTGACGTTTATTGTATAGCCGCATTTCTTGAAAAAAATATTGGCCGATCCCTCTAACATAGGAATCGGCAAAAAAACACGAAAATGAAACGTGTCTTCACAGAGTTTGTTGAGCGTTTATTGTTTATTACTTCGCCAGAAGGGCAAAGGAATGAATGCCATAGCAATAAATTGTAATGTCACGCGAAGAACCGCATGCAGCTCGAAACTTGCAGCTCACTCCTTAAGCAGAAAGGTCGCACGAGAAGAACACACACAGGACGGGAGTGAACAAACAACAGTTGCAGCTCGACACTTAAAGCATGCTGCTCAAACACAAAGAAAGACGCACGAAACGAGCATAGAAGTATACACAGGTCGAGCGCGAACTGGCAATGTTATCTGGGGTTTAACGTCCCAAAACCACGATATGATTATGAGAGACGCCGCAGTGGACGGCTCCGGAAATTTCGACCACTTGGGGTTCTTTACCCTCAACCTAAATCAAAAGTCCACGGCCGAGCGCGAACTAACATCTCCCGCAGTTACTTCTCTGTATCTGAGCAGCGCCCTTCTTTCGCGAACGCGGCCGCTGCAGTGAGCGAAGTGACCTTCGTGCTCTCTGAACTTCACCGCCAGCACCAGACGTACAAACCGCCCCGATCGCCAGATAAGCGCGCGCGCATCGCAACGCGCGGAGCTTCGACCATTAAAGCCACGCTCGCGCCCGTCGAGCCATCTTGCTAGTCATAACGAAAACACGCTGAAGTCGCTGATCTCTGTGTACCGCTGAGAGTAAATGGTGTAAATGAATAGCTGCCATTAGTGCTCCAAGGAATGTATGGTTTGTGGCCAAGTCGTTTCGCGCAGCCCGCTGCGCAGCGAGAGGTTGTAGATTCAACTCCGAGTGTCTGAACTTTTTCTGGTAAGATTTTTTCTGTGCCATGTGTTAGTGTATATTTTGCAACGTCATATCCGTGACGTAAATACGTCAGTGGGGCCGTGGTCGACCCCTGAATAACACACTTTCGTATTGAAATCCTTCCGACACTCGGCAAGAAGCGGTTACAGGCGCGGCACTACTCGTTTTCGCCGGCGTTCTTGAATATGGGCTGCTACAGTGCTCGCAGGTATACTTTGCGGACTTATGCATTAGCACTGCTACGCAGGTGTGGTTAATACGATGAGGCGCCAGCAAATAATTGAGGAATCAAAGGTGAGATAAGGCCGATTGGTGCTGCCACGCCCGTTTCTTGATTTATTTTGATGCGTGCTGTTTTTAACTACAAAAGCAGCGCTCGGCGCAGACCACGCCGCAATGTTCGAGAAGCTTCGCGGTTATCTGAAATCATTATGTTAGGATTGCGGGCAAGACGCGAATAGTCAAGTGTATTGGCGAGCTTACACCGAGCACCTGCGATAACGCTGGAAAGTTCGATGGCTAATGTGTAAAGGACGACGCGTTCTGCTGATGATCAGATTATGGTTCGCCGGTATCAATGTAGAGTCTGTATGTTTAGCCTTGAACCAGCCGACTGCTGCCTTCTCCAACGTCACGATCTCGTGATATCTTCGTGGAGGTGATTGCCGGTCTGTGTACCAAACGCACCCCTCCAGCTGTGAGTTCAAGCCAACGCCGTCAAGGGACATCGACGCCAGCCCTTACCAGCCTGCTAGCCGCAGGCAGCAAGGTCTTCCTTCAGAATACGGACCCCTAGTAGTGATGAAGAATTATCGATAAATGGACTGTCGATAGTACCGATAGTTTTTAGGTGCGAAGCAGCTATTTGACTCACGTGTGTAACGCCGTACGTTACGTAAGTCCGTACGAATGCGCCGCAACGCGTTCCCCTCGCCGTAGGTGTTGGAGCGTTGCCAAGTAGGTCACGCTCCCCTCGCACGCTTCCCTCGCAGGTGCGCGCTGACGTCACTCTCCCTCACCCGCAGCATGCTCGCGGCAGCGCCCGCAGCTGCCGGCTGCTCCGCCCGCTCGCAACACCTCTGAACGTGTCACTTCTCTCTCGCTTCACCCTCTCCACCGCCCTCAACGCTCGACCTCACGTCGAGTGGAAACACTCTTTCGGCTCGTTTATCTGCGATGACGCCCGTTTCAACCGGGTCAACGCCGTGCGCATGGCTGCTGCTTCGCATCCCATCAGGGTTTCCCTTCGGGAAAATGGTCCAAGTTTTTTAGATGCGAAGCACCTTATGCTCGGGGCTCTGTCCGTCCCCCGTCCCGCGTCCGGCCACTTTCATGAAGTAGGCAAGCACCCATTATGCGAACCAGAACACTGTAGTAATATGAAGGCCGTCAACCCTACTACAATCATCAGAGTCATGGCCGAGAGCACAGAGAGGCTGCTTAGTAATGGCTAGGCAGGTGGCGTCTGTCGCCCAGGTTGACCCCATTCCTTGAGTCATGGCCGAGAGCACAAAGAGGCTGCTTTTCAATGGCTAGGCAGGTGGTGTCTGTCGCCCAGGCTTGACCCCATTCCTTGATCTTGCTTGCATGTGTTTGGAAGGGGGCTTAGTCCGTCTCTCCTTCCCGCGTCCCACAGCGCATGCGCGTCCCCTCCCCGTTTCTCTCCTACGCTCACCCCCTTTATCTCCTCTAGGAATCCTCTACTCTACGAAGCGTCCCACAGCGCATGCGCGTCCCCTCCCCGATCCTCTCCTACGCTCACCCCCCTTTCTCTCCTCTAGGAATCATTTAATCTACGGAGCGGCGCCCGCGTCCCACAGCCCATGCGCGTCCTCTCCCCCCTCTCTCCTCTAGGAATCCTCTACTCTACGGAGCGCCTCCGGCGTCCCTCATCCCCACAGCGCATGCGCGTCCTTTCCCCCCTCTCTCCTTTAGGAATCCTCTACTCAACGGAGTGGGTCCCACACCCCCACAGCGCATGCACGTCCCCTCCCCCTCTCTCTCCTCTCCTACGCCCCCCCCCCCCCCGTCCTTTCCTCTAGGAATTCTGTACGGAGCGGCGCGCACGACAGGTGGTGTGCCAGCTGCATACTCCGCTGGGGGGCGCCACGGTAGTTCCGCGGTATGAAAATGACGGAGCGCGCGCGCCTCATTCTCTCTCCTGTGCAGCGCCGCGATGAGCGCTCGGACCGCTGCCGTGAAATGAGAGCGGCGACGTTCCTCCCGCTCAAGCTAATTATCTCCCCGCTGCTTCGCATCCACACATGGTTCCCTTTAGCGGGAGATGGGGAATTTTTTTTAAATATTGATAGTGTAAAAGAACTATCGATAGCAATACTATCGGTAAACTATCGACAGTGTTACCGATAGTGCAATCGACATTACCGTCGGTAGGATTACTACTGATAATGCTGTTCATAGTGCTCCGTATTATTATGTCGTTGTTGGCCGGTGATATTGCCAAAATATTTATCATAGCCGTCTATCAGCAATACTGAGTTCAGCATGACAGAAAGCTGACCTAGCTGGTAGGTATTCATGTTAAAGAGACAGAGCGTGCAAAGACAAACGCCACCGAGAAGTCAAGACACCGCAAACGACGGCGGAATTTGCGCGGCGAATATTCCGTGTCGTGTGCATCCGGAAAACTTATGCTCAGCAACAATCAGATATATGTTAGAGTTAAAAGCTTAGAACTTCATATTCTTGTTGGGGTGTAAAATCCAAACAATATAACTTAATATTTTTTCTTTGAAATCAGAGAATGCAATATAAATATGAAGGCCACGCAACTCCTGTATATGTAACTGCTTCATTTCCGCTACGGATGAACAGTTCAACTTGATTATTTAGTGTAAAACGAAACATTATGGTAAAAGAACACGAGCATGACAACTTTCTTGCTCTTTAAGCCTGCTTCTCCGGACACACCCTTTACCATACACTCGAGGAACGAAGTTTATGCTGCAATGAGTTCGCGCGGTAGCTTTTGTACTGTCATCCCGGCCGCGGCGGCCGCATGCTTGAGGCCCATGTACTTACATTTAGGTTGCACGTTAAAGAAACCCAGGTGGTCGAAATTTTCGAAGCCATGCACTACTGCGTCTCTCATAAAGATATCGTGGTTTTGGGACGTGAAATCTCCAACAATAATTATTTATTACGTTCATGCTAACAACAGAACTATAAAACTTAATATCGATAGCGCTATCGATAGTTTTCTCTACCAAAGAGATAGCTCGAAAGTAACTCAACCATCGATAGTATCGATAGTGCCATCGATAGTTCTGCATCACTAACCCCTAGCCGGCAAGGCAATAACAACAACGAAAAAGACAAGAGCCACAATGACGGCCGGTGTGTCGCCTACTATAGTCGTCAGGCATCAAGCCAGGAATCCGTCACCTTTTCAAAGATCACCATGCGAAGATCTAGAAAGCTGGCTGGAGGCATACGAATGCGTCGCTAAGTTCAACTGAGGGGCTGTGACGAGAAGCAATGGCACGTGTATTTCGCCCTTGAAGATGGTGCAACGACCTGGTTCGATAATAGAGAGTTCGCTACAACATCATGCGACCTCTTCTGCACCGGGTTCCTGAACACCTCCAGGAGTATCGTCCGGAAAGAGAGGGCTGAAGCCATCCTGGAGATTCGTGTACAGCTCCTCGAAGAGATCATCGGGATGCACACCGAAGAAAAGACTCGCCTATTTTGCCATGCCGACCCCGCCATGACCGAAGAAAAAAAGGTTTGCTTCCTGATGCGGGTAGTGAAGGAGGAACTTTCGCCGGATATGTGTGCAACCCGCGGAAGACGGTCTCGGAGTTAGTCTCGGAGGCCTCAACAATTCGAAGAGGCGCTATAAATCCACGCCAGACAATAAGACCGCCGCGTGACCCGGGATGCTCAAGCGCTGGGAACCAGCGAGCCGTGCGACACGATCAGAGCGATCGTGCGTGAGGAACAGCGAAAGATGTTCCACATATCGAAACATCAAGTGGATTCGACAGCCTAGAACGTGCGTGAAGAACTTCCAATTTCAGCAGTCACTAGGAGTTGCGGGACCGCCGAAACCTGAGCCGGAAGCTATAGGCTATATTGCGGTCGCACCCCGTGCTGTTGCCACTGCACGCAATCGACAAGGTATCGTGGCGTCACATTTCCGCCGCCAGGCACCGCCACCAGACAACGCCGCCACCTCCAACACCATACCTCCAGCCAGTGCGCCAACGATACGCCCCACAGAAAACCGACGTTTGGCGCAGGCCTGGCAACCGGCCGCTCTGCTACCACTGCCGGAAACCCGGCCATACCTCCCGAATAACGCCGGCTGGAGCCTGCACCGCAAGATTCAAAAATCAGTAACCGGACTTGCGAGCTTTGCAATCCTACAACAGCGCTCCAGGGCATGTGATACTTGGAATGGACTTCTTAAACCTGAGACGATAACACTAACCTGAGAAGCGCTGCCGACTCACAGAACGCCAAAGAACCATGCCTTGAATGTGCTTGACGAGCACGTCACTGTTCCGCCTCTCTCCAGCGTCGTCATTTCCATTGGCATTGAAGGAACCACCGACTAACAAGGCGTCATCGAGGGCGAGCAGCACCTGTTGGTCAGTCTCGGCATTTGCAGCGCAAGAACAATAGTAATGCTTCGTGGAGGAAATGCAGAGGTGGTGCGGACAAATTTCAGCAACGAATACAAACACGTCAACAAAGGAGCGAGAGGGTCACCTTTATCGAAGAAATTGTGAAAGCCAGCAACGCTTTCACAATTGTGGCCAATTTGACCTGTTCATTGATCATCCTAAACACTTCGTAGCGCAGGAAAAACAGACACACAGAAAACGACACCAGACAACATACGAGCGCTAACTACCAACAAAGGTTTATCGAACATCACATGCGTATATATATTGTGCTCAATACCGTCGCACATGCGTGCACTACTTTCTCAGAAAGTACAACTCTTTATCAGAAAAACGTACTAAGGGGATGCTGACACATGCTGAACCCAATGAAGATATCTTTTGTGCCTCCATAATCTCGCAAGTGAGCCTATCACTACTTTTGCTGACGATAGTACAACGTGAAAAAACAGAGGTTCACAGCCATAGGACCCGCAACGCATTGCCAACCAACCGTCACGTGCCGTTTTCTTTACATTTTGCGCATGTTTTTTTCAAACGTTCATTTTGACATCGCCCTGTCGGCACTATACAGGGTGTCCCACTTATCACGCAGCTTGATTTTAAAAAAAGCGGGACGGCGTTACGCGAAGCAGGCCTTGTGCATATTATTCCCAGTATACTGTAGTAGCCGCTACCATTTTTTTCGTTAATGTGAATTAATTAATTAGTCATAATTAAATTCGTAACTCTAAAAATACTCACCTAATTATCAAAGTGTCAATGAGGCAAATCTGGGCATGTTGAAATGACACACATCTGTGCTGCTTTCAACAACGTACTAATTGCGTGCTAATTTTTTCCTTTCGGATTCGATTGTTGCTGCATGCATGGCCTCCGAGATTGTACGCCGGCGCGCGACCTTGGAGGCCATGCATGAAGCAACAATCGAATCCGAAAGTAAAAAAATTAGCACGCAATTAGTACGTTGGTAAAAGCAGCACAGATAGATGTCATTTCAACATGCCCAGATTTGCCTCATTGACACTTTGATAATTAGGTGAGTATTTTTGGAGTTACGAATTTAATTATGACTAATTAATTCATTCACATTAATGAAAAAAATAGTACCGGCTACTACAGTATACTGGGAATAACATGCACAAGGCCTGCTTCGCGTAACGCCGTCCCGCTTTTTTTTAAAATCAAGCTGCGTGATAAGTGGGACACCCTGTATATTGTTTACCACAAGACAGCGGAATGCTGTAAACTACATCGGTAGCGCAGATAACAAATGAACATTTGTGCTGCCTTTTGCAGGCTCGTTGAACAAGAGAATTCGTCTGATTGCAGAGTTGAATGAGCTTCGGTGGTGCTGAAAACACAATTTTCACTTTTGAGCGACCAGCAATCTTCTTCATATTGTGGGACAGCTTATGAATATAAGGCATAACGGCAACTTTTTGATGTGCGTCGGTTGATGCACCCTCTGAACGGTTATTCTGCATCCGCATTTTTCGGTAGCAAGGCTTCCGCAACTTAACGCCGTACATGAAAAGGGTAGCCAGCCTGTAACAACCGCTCGGACTGGAAGCGAAGATTTGCGTGCATCTCGTGAGGGCGATACATCTTTACTGCATTAAAAAAACATAGATTTACGATGCCCCTCTTGATCTGCTGCTGTTATGAACCGTGAAGTAGGAAGCCTATTTTGCCGTTTGCGCCAGCGAATTCCAAATTATTCACGAAGGGCATCACCAAGGGGTGGTTTCCGAAAATCCGGTTTGGGTGACTTGCTGTTCCTGGAGTTTACATTGTCTCCACCAATGAAGGCCCGCGCTTTCAAAGGAATCGCCAGTCCTAAGAGAGACTTCCGAACACTTAGGTCTTCCGAACACTTAGGTTCCGAACATAAGCCTTCGCCTATCTAGCAGGAACTTGAGTCCACATCAAGCACCAGACGCAGCATCCGGCTGGACAGCAGCACCAGCATTACCCCTTTATGACAGGAGCCTGCATCACATGCTGTACTGAGCCACTCAGCTGCACGTGCACCACCGAATTGCAAGTTACCCATTAAGGGACCCTGGCATGGTTCTGGCTCAGCAGCCAGGTCACATGCCAGGCAAAAGAAGCAGCCGCCTCGAGTCTCAGGAGATCCACAAGGCTACGCAGAGCACCGACACGCTTTGCTGACTACAAAACCTAAAGAATAGCGAGGATGATGATTTCCACTGGACTGGCCGCCCAGAGAGAAGGTGCGCGCGGTAGTCGTCAATAAACAGTCCCTTGCTTGCTAGCGTCTACTGTGCTTGTGTCCTTGAAAGGGCAAACTAGAACAATGCCCTTATTAGATGCGATGCATCTTATGTTCGGGGCTGTGTCCGTCCTTCCCGCGTCCCCGTCCGGCGTCTCGCGTCCGGTCATTTTCATGAAGAAGGGAAGCAGCCACTACGCGAACCAGAACACTGTAGTACAATAAGGCCGTCAACCACCATCACAGTCATGAGAGTCATGGCAGAGAGCACAGAGTGGCTGCTTAGCAATGGCTAGGCAGGTGGTGGGTGCAAGCAAATAACAACGCGCTCTACCGGTGGTGTCTGTCGCCCACATTGACTCCATTCCTTGATCTTGCTTGCATGTGCTTGCGGGGTTTTGTCCGTCCCTCCTTCCCGCGTCCCACAGCTGCTCTCCTACGCTCCCGCCCTTTCTCTCCTCTAGGAATCCTCTACTCTACGGAGCGGCGCCCGCGTCCCGTTGACTCCATTCCTTGCTCTTGCTTCCATGTGCTTGCGGGGGCTTTGTCCATCCCTCCTTCCCGTGTCCCACACCCCCTCTCTCTCTCCTCTCCTACGCTCCCCACCTTTCTCTCCTCTAGGAATCCTCTACTCTACGAAGTGCCGCCCGCGTCCCGTTTACGCCATTCCTTGATATTGCTTGCATGTGCTTGCGGGGGCTTTGTCCGTCCCTCCTTCCCGTGTCCCGCACAGCGCATGCGCGTCCCCACCTCCTCTCCTACGCTCCCCCCTTTCTCTCCTCTAGGAATGCTCTACTCTACGGAGAGGTGCGCACGACAGGTGGTGCGACAGCTGCATACTCCGCTGGGGGGCGCCACGGTAGTTCCGCGGTATGAAAATGATGAAGCGCGCGCGCCTCATTTTCTCTCCTGTGCAGCGCCGCGATGAGCGCCCGGGCCGCTGCCGCGAAACGAGAGCGGCCCACGTTTCTCCCGCTCAAGCTAACCATCTCCCCGCTGCTTCGCATCCACACATGGTTCCCTTTAGCGGGAGATGGGGAAGTGTTTTTATGCGGCGGTCCACCTTGGCGTACAGTCTGCTCAACTTGTTTCGCGCCGCGTTCAAAACCCGTGCATCGAGTTCTTTAGCCACCTGGTTAGCAAGTGTGGAGTTCGCCTCAATCCACGGAAAAGAGCTGCCATCGCTGCCTTTCCGCCTCCCACAGACAAGAAGGCCTACTGACTTTGATGTTCAAGTTTTATCTTATACGTTCGCATCGTTCTCCCGTGCACCTTTACATTTCAGATTGTTCTGAATCTTATTTTGCTAATTTAAAGCTCCGCAGCATGCAAGTAGATGAAAGTCATGATTATGCGTAAAGTAACATTGCTCTATGTGAGTTGGTAACACTTCATAAAGCGTCAGATGTGACCGGCTCATCTAGTGGCCGCGTCATTAATCTTGTACTGCATATCGGATGCAGGTTCTTTAAAATTAACTGTACGCGATGTAATCACACACACACACACACACACACAAAAACAAGATGTTTAAAACAACAAATGCTGTCAGACAGCATGATGCTGCAAGTTTTGTTTCGCGATAGTCCTCTAAGGAATCTTGAGCAGACGATTCGTGGTAGCGGGTGCTCGCGGCGGAGAGTGCTCACATGAAATTAGCGCACTTTCAATTAGGCGCAATGGCCGCTTGCGCGTGGAAACGAAGTTCAACAACTCCGGTATTTCTCGGAACAATCCTAAAGATGTTGACGGGCAGGGAGCTCGCCAAATAAACGTCCAGGCTCTTAACAGCTTCTGACCAGCGTTGCAGCCTAAGACTCGCCTTGCACATGGAGGTTACCTTGAAGTATCTGATATATTGAGCACGTGAAGACATAGCCAACGCAGCAAATAGAAACTACACGTTTCGTTACTGTCCAGGCCCGGCATATGGCTACTTCTAGCGGAAACCTTGCCTTGCGTTTGCCCTGGAGCATTCACTTACGAGCGGCCATGGTTTACCGATGTGCAGCGCCGCTGCTGTCGCGTCTAAAAACATTGCACATCACCGCGTTCTCCCGTAGACAGAGTGCCAGGTGGCAGGCCGCACCTCTTGTTCATAGAGCGGCCGCGGCGAAAGCTTCATGTCTTGCATCTTCGACAAATCTCACCGGTGCGCAGTGGAGCGCCCAGGCGCTACGATGATCGGAATAAACGGTGCACCAGCGCTTCGTAGTGCGCGCCGCGGTGTTATTCGATGAAGATGCTATCTGTTTTCACCAGGCAAGATAACTCCTTAACACATTCTGGCAACACTGAAGTATCCCCGGCAGGCGTGGAAGAGTCTCTCAACTTCTCCGTGTATGGGTAGACGTACTCGCAGGAACAGTGCTAGCAAAAATAGCGAAAGCATTCATTTGCAATCTGCTCAAAGGTTAACGTTGCGTTGGCATATCAGTCAGACACACCAACGAGTGACAAGAAGAAAAGCAAAGGGGGGCGAGGGGGGAACGCGTACAAACCTGTTCCATGTAGGCCTGCTAGATTAGTTCGTGGAAACATAAGAAAGCTACAGGGTGTACGTTTCTTAAAATATACCCCGGAGTTTATACGCGCGTTTAGTTTGTTTTGGCTAAAAGAACACATTGTCAGTTTTCTATCAAGGAAAACAATTCAAAGGAAACACAAATTCAAGCATCAAATTTTTGCCCTCTTGGTGTAGGTTTGAGAAGACGCACGCCAGCAGTATTTTCAAGCGTGGTACTTCGGTGTCAGACCAAAAAAGACTGCAAGGAAACAATTGACGTCCACCATGGCTCATACGTTACGTAAATATTGTACGGCATTCGAAACGGTCGCGTTGCACTGACGCCGTAGAGCCGTATAAGTCGAGGCCGAGCATGTACCAATGAATGAATGAATAAAACATTTATTGCAGAAATGTTGTTTAAGAGAGGACTGGGCGGGTCCCTAGTCCAGTTGCTGTCGCTTTTGCGCCAAAACAAGCCTCTAATCGCCAAAAAAAAAAAAAGCACTGCTCCTGGCCTACTGGGTGGTAGCAATAATTTTGTGGCGGCACAGATAAGCAGGTTGCTGTGTCACTCGCTGTATTACCATCTTGACTGACAAACTTGTGAACTCTCTACTGCCTTGTGTGAAGTCCTTCCAGTGGTGTCTGGTAAAAGTGAACAAAAGCACGTAAATACTTAACGGAGCCATTATGCTTCCTGGAAATTGTACGAATGTTCACTGTATATGCTTGGTTTCCTGACATCGTAGGAAGTAAGACAGAAATGAGTGTATGGAAATGCTAGGCGACACACACGGCGAAACTTAATGATTTTTGAGGCTTTTACCAAATCAGGGAAGTGTTGAAGCTCGCGCACGCACGGCTCAATGTCGGGTCGAAGAATCTTGTTTTCACGGTTCTCGGGCTTCGAAATAATCGTATATCTTCTGTACCTAGACAAGTGAAGCCTCTGCTGTTAAGACCACGCTACAATGAAACGGAAGGAAAGAGTATCACCTGCAAAATGATGCCTTCGTTCTGACACACACACACACGTACGCACATGCACGAACACGCGCTCTAGCTCGCGCGGGCGGGAAGGCTCACCATTCATGTATGCGCCCGTTGAAGAAGTTGACACAGATATGATGCCATTGTTAAAGGGGCCCTCCAACACTTTTCAAGACCTCATTGTTTTACATATTTTACTAGCGGGTTGTGTAGGCTGAAGGCTGAAGAAATTAGTGCAGCAAAAACGGCAGTATTAGGGGCACGCATTCCGAAGATATTCAGCCTAGAAAATTCAAAATACAATAAAATGGAAGCCTGCCCTCAACTCGATTTTTGGCGGAGTCACCTGACCACTTTTCCCTCGCCCTGTGACGTCGGATGACTCGCCAATGAAATGAACTGAAAGCTCTTACGTACCGGAAGCTGACATGCCATATTGCCCGTTAATTCCAACGTATTGACACGCTGTTGCGAAGTTAACAAAAAAGTGGTGCTTGAATTGTGAACCGCACGTGCGAAACAAGGCAGCTCGCGAACACCTCTATAATATTTTCTAGTTTTAGTGATCTATCTTGTTGCGACGGCGTCTCTGTCAACGCTCTTACATTCAGTTTCTTCAAACAACGGCGCCTGGAGCGTTCCCGGCGTGTTTCCTCCAGTACCGTGGCGTTCTGCGCGTTCTTTCGCGGCGCTGCAGTTTTCAAGTTGAAAAGTTCGGAGAGGTTTAGTATATTCCGCGTTCAGTGAAAAAGTACGCTAAAGAAAAAAATAAATGCAATAATATTCTTTATTTTGATGCAACGCCGCAATTACATCTAACATCACATTTATCCAATCACAGGCCTGCGCCATTCATCGTCATTTCCGCCCGCAATAGTTGTGGCGAGCGCCACTACCTGTTGATGCGGTCAGCACACATGTTTTTAAGCGTTAGAGGGCCCCTTTAACACGCATAGTTGTGAAAGCATTGGAGAGCTGGCATCGTCACACAGTTTCGATTACTTTTACCGCAAAACGGCAAGATTATACACGTGAAGCAGCACCAGTGCATAACATCAGCTGAATGCAAAAAACAAATCTACAATTTCGCCTACATAGGCGCTAATATTACTTGACATATTTGCCAGAAACAGGCACTTTAGTGTGCTCCTGAATTTCCTTTCATGTGTGTCGTTTAGTTCAAAAGAATCGTATGTACTGCGTTATTTACAGTGAATTATCGCGCTTAAGTATCATTCAGAACATTTATTTTTATTGCAGATGCTCTTCGATTTGATAAAAGACTTAAATGACAACGTCAATCGCCCCAGCTATATCATGTACTCATACCCGTTATTCCATGCTAGTAATTTTGCTGGTTTCGCAGGGCTATTAAGGTAAGTCGCTAACAGTTAGGCCCAGGAAATGTCACACTTTTAAACACCATGACACAGATTCATTGCGTAGCAACGGACGTATGATTTCTATCTTCCTGTTTTAAAACATTTTCCGAAAATCGTGGAAGCAGTGAATACGTTAACCAGTTCTCATAACGCAAATGACAACATTATTTGTGAGTGCAGTCTCGCCAACAACAGGTCCTCACCTGCGTTTATGCACCGGCTCTGTAAGTGTCCAGAGCTTATTGCCTCTGTTCGATCTCCCTAAATAACCAGAAATTCAAAGAAGCAATCCTGGAGGCTCACTTCGATGAAGTGAGGTCCTGATACTGCCTTTCAATGGCTGGTGCAGGCTAACTTGAAATCTAAAGCTTGTCTTGTACGGTAAAGGTCATAAAGGTTCAGTGACTTAGGTCACGGCTGTGACACAGGAGTGCAGATCTTAATGTGATGCTACAAAAGTACAATGCTGTATGGAGCCTCGCAACTCATCGAACGTTAAACAGTTCACAGATGAAATGCGACCACGGCGATATTTTTGGCATGGCTTAGTCGACGCAAGTGAACTATTGATCTAGATCAGGGGTCGGCAACCTGCGGCCCGCGTGGCAGTATTGTGCGGCCCCCCGGCATGGACTCAAACCCCCCTTCCCTTTTTTCCTTGCCACTTCATGCTGAATGCCGACAGAGCAGTTTTGTCTTAAAATGGAATGTTTGTTCGTAACATTACGATTGATTGCAGCTTTGTGACATGCGTGCTGAAAATGAACATGATGTCTAATCCAGTTTTACAAATTAGTGGAAATTTGCCGAATTTTCGCGCTTTGCCTGCAAGGACCCCTCGTCCTTTCCGTGCGGCCCTTTGTTGTCTCGGCTTCATGCAACTAGGCCCTCCGTCTCAAAAGGTCGCCGACGCCTGGTCTAGATGATGGCACCATCCGGCATTTTCCGAGACTTAAGAGACATCTTAGCGTAAAGGAAGGTGTGGTTATGCAATCAAGGAGCACTGAGTTACTCTGGACGTTCAGTAGAGGCATTCTTTTTCTATTCTTGCTCTAGCTGATGATCAATAACGAAACAATGAATGTTTAGAGAACCAACAGTAAACAAGGCTGCAAGCTCAGCCAGTGCATTGTGTCGAATAGCAAGACTGTAGAAGAGTTCCAGTCGCTTTTCACGAAGTCTCAGACTCTACCGTATCCACTCAACTGTGCTTTACAATATTTGTTCAAAATTTCCAAGTTAGGCCGTAAGCAGTAAGCTTGCGGCTCCCTCACTCGCCCTGCCAACGGCTGGCAGACAATGCTGAAGGTCGTCACAAAAGTATTTAAGTATATTTAGAAGACAGCAGAATGCTAACACGAAACAGTACGCATCAGGCCCGTAGCCAGGGGGGGGGGGGGGGTTAGGGGCCCGGGCCCCTCCCCGAAATTCGGATGGAGGGGGGGTTTTTACCAAGAATAAATAATGAAAATACGGGTTTTTCAAGGCCTTCAACAAGTCCCCCCCCCCCCCCCCCCCCGAAAAAAATTCCTGATTACGGGCCTGATGCACATACAACAACCTTCATAGCTAATATTGTTAAGCTACCCATCAGTGTACTAGAATGGCTAGGAACTTACGTAAAAACACAGTTGGCGACGGAGGTAGGTCGCTTCAAAAACAGCCCAGTACGAGACACTACAAAGGAAATAACAAATGAGTGATGATGTTAACTTTTAAAATCTATATATTTGTGTTTCATCGGTTACAGCAGAGCTTGTGATTAGGTTTACCATGCCAAGATCTTGGCACAACTTAGTTAAAGGGGGGCTACTCAACATAATATCAAACAAATAAGGAAGCTGTGCACACGAAGAGTATCTGATCGGTGTGGGTACCAGAAGCTTGGAAGAATGCTAACATATTAATCCATAATAAAAGGGGCGTGAAGGACTTGAAACATTACAGGCCGATCAGCTTACAATCCGTTGTCTACAAGCTATGTACGAAGATAATGGCTAATAGAATTAAGACAACATTAGAGCCCAACCAACCAAAACACCAAGCAGAATATTCTTCTGGCTACTCTACAACATCAGTCAGGTGATAAAGAAAAGGGCGGAACATAAGCAACCCCTTCATAGACTACGAGAAGGCATTTCATTCGGTCGAGATAGCCACCATGCAGGCACTGCGAAATCAAGGCGTCGACGAAACATATATAAATCTACTGGAAGAAATCTACAGCGGCCCCACAGCTACCATAGTCCTGCATTAAGAAAGCGACGACATCCCAGTATGAAGAAGGGTGCAAGGCAGGAAGACATGATCTCCCCAATGCTGTTCAACGCGTGCTTACAGGAGGTTTTCAGAGCCCGAGATTGGGAACATTTAGGGATATGAGTTAACGGAGAGTACCTTAGTAACCTTAGTAATTTTCTGATGACATTGCATTGCTGGATAACTCAGGGGACGAATGGCAACTCGTGATTAATGAACTGGAGAAGGGAAGCAGAACGGTAGGTCTGAAAATAATATGCAGAGAACTAAAGTGACGTGCAACAGTCTCGGAAGAGAACAGCCATTTGCGATAGGTAGCGAGGTACTGCAAGTTCTAAAGGAACATGTCTATTTAGGACAAAAAATAACCGCGGAGCCGAGCCATCCGACTAAAGTAACTAGGGAGAGTAAGGATGGGATGAAGCGCATTCGTCGAGCACACTGCAATCACTAATGGTAGTTTAGCAGTATCCCCCCAAGAGAAAGGTATATAAGCAGTTGCATCTTATCGTTATTCACTTACAGAGCAGACACCTGGAGGCTTACAAAGAGGGTTCACTTAAATTCAGGATGACGCAGCGAGCAATCTTGACACGTGTCACCTTAAGAGACAAGAAGAGAACAGAGTGGGTCAGGCAACAAAGAGGGGTTAAAGACATCTTATTCGAAATCAAGAAGAAATAGACATCGGCAGGGCACGTAGCGCGTAGGCAAGATAGCCGCTACTCATTAAAAGTAGCAGACTGGATTCCAACAGATGACAAACGCGCCAGAGGAAAAGAGCGAATTAGGTACGTAGATGAGAAAAAGTGCGCAGCTAGAGCGTGTCAGCAGCAAGCGCTGGACCGGGTTGATTGGCGGAACATGGGACAGGTATTTGCCCTGCAGTGGGCGTAGTCAGGCTGATGATGATGATGATGATTACGACGACATGGTGTAGGAATATCTTAAGGAAATTGCTTCTACTGGCGATAGGTTTAAGGATCAAAAATGTGCCAGGCAAACGTGTAGGTTGTGCTCCTGAGCCATTTTTAACTTACGCTCAGTATATTAATCGAGGAAGAAAGCCTTCAAGAATAGGGACTTAGGAGTGAAAATTGTGGCAACAAAGGTAACGAAATTATGACATGTAGACGAGACTACAATAACTGCAGGAAGTATAAAAGAGTTAGAAATGCTAATTTTGAAGTTAAATTACAAAGCGAGGCGAAATATGAGGTTTTAGGAATGAGAATGCCTAAAGCGACGAAAATAGCTAAAGAGCAGGTTGTTCAGATGAATCACAGCGTAACAGATGTGCCCTGTTTTCTTAAAACCTAGAATAAACAATAATGGCACATCTTCAAAAGAAATATGGTGACATACCACGGCAAAAGAAAAAAAAAAGCATTGGCTGGGGTTCTAGTGTCAATCACAAAACTGGAATTCTTGTAAATCTACTGCTATTTCGCGAATTCTGCACCTTTGGGATGTTGTAAAGCGAAGGAAATATTCTGTAAATTTACAAGGTTAATTTTTACAAGGTTATTGACAGCCAAATAAATAAGTATATTGGCAATGACAGAAAAAAAAAATCCTGAATGTGCTTTCGGAGCGAGGGTAATCGTAGTGCTTCAATCGCTTTGGAACGTGCATTGACACTACAAATATATACATAATCTTTCTTCAATGGTGCCGGAAAATCTACGCGAAGTCGTGCCCATGGCTTTTAGGAGTATTATTACGGCCTAAGATTTTCTGATCCCTTTGACGGAGAGTGTTGTTTGTCGTCCACTTTAATTCTTTTCTATTTCGGCCACAAACCTTACACTGTACATAAAAAGAACAAATTATGTTCCTTATGCTTTCCTTGACTTATTTATCTCTTGGTTACATTGTTTATGACTAGCCAAGAAAAGAACATTGCGAACAATTTACCTTCGATAATTATCTATCAGCGAAGTAACACTCAAAAAGTAATGTTCTCGTGTTTTAACGTTTAGGTGTCAGTTTTTATGTTTTAAATAAACAGCTTAGCGTGAGGCGTCATAGGTAAAAAATAAGCGGCGAGCCTGTGGAATTTCCCGGACAAATTGTGCTGCACTGCAGCATCACTTGATTTTCGTCATTTCTTCACAACGCGTTACTGTTTCACGCATGCCAAAGCAGCTGAACTTTGCGCACATCCGGTGCCATCCGTTTCAATATTGCCTGTTTGTGGGTTACGTTGCAAATTGCGTGCCCATTATTGGGCATCTGAAACGAAGCGGATGCCGCACTATGCGACGCCCTACTACTGTACTGTGCGATTCCCTAGAGCTTCTTTCAAGCCTAAGATATACTAATTAACAAAATTCTTGTAAGTTTTTTCTTAACAACCTTAGCCGCTGCAAAGTATTTTCAATGCGCCGTAGAGCTCGTCTATCAAGAGGAAACGAGCCTAGGGCTAATATCTCACTTATAGACAACACTATATTGACTATAAGGCGATATATATGCTCCAAGCCTAAGCCACTTGTCTAGTCCAAGATTGGATAGATTGACATATTGCTTTAGTATTTATTGGTGTGCATGTACTGAAATCAGCACTTCATTAGCAGATTTTGCGGCTGATAAAACAATTATGTTGCAGCCCTACTCCAGTGGACATATTTATTGCTGAGGGATATCACTCGGCAAAAGACATTGCACACGCCAGATGCCGCATGATTCCACCCACTCTTTTTAGCAAGGAGCTCTTGGACCCTGACCTGTACTCCTCCCCGTATACCGTCCGCCTCGTAAGTAATTCCTTCAGTCACCGGACTTCATTTGTGTCATTGTATTGCAGTGGATAGCCTACGAAAAAACCTGTTAGCGATTTCGTGTCATTATATTAAAACATTTTGGGCATTTATGCATTCCATACCTATCAGAGGGAATGATCTGACCCGTTACGAGTCAAGACAACAATATCATTGTTCAAATAACTGCTTCCTGCAAAACATCCCAGACAAAAGAACATCTTTCGTAGGTGGAAACGCATGCAACAGTACAAAGCACTAAGTTTAATGTGTCGTTGTATTCCTTTGTAAGATGGCTGGAACGGTTCCACGGTAGTGGTGTAGAAGGTACGCTAGGTTACGCAACAGAAGACCTGATAACAAAATTTCGTTTGGAAACAATATTTGTGAATGGGCTTGCACACAAAAGAATATGTCTGATTCGTTAACAGTATAGGTCGGCAAATTCATTGATGAGTCGACTCCCTCAGGCTCACTCAGACTCAGACCGAGCCGTGAGTCTGAGTTTGAGTGAAGAGTGAGTAATATTCTCGTGAGTTCGAGCTCAAGTGAGTCCAGTCTAAAACCTTTTAGTGAGTCCGACTCCGAGTGAGTCCGGCTGAAGAAAACTTTGGTGAGTCTGAGCGCGATTGAGCCCTAAGCGCAAAATATACCTTTTGAGTGAGTCTGAGAGAGCTCCACAATTTTTGCCGAACTGTGGACATATCTACTCTACTTTAGCATTAAGATCAGCGTTATGCCAGATCACGTTTATACGCACATCTACTTAGGTATACTCACACATGCTTAAGCGCACTAGCGTTCAAACGCCACTCAATATTCGTTGCTCAGAGGCGTGGGCTCTGAGCCCGACCACCCCAGGCCCCCCCGCAATATTTTTCACCGGAACTCGATAAACTTATGTTGTTTGAGTCATCCCTTCAAACAGATATGACGTTACTGGATTGCACCCACTGATAACTCGTATTTGAAGGTACAAGATCAAAAGTGTTCAAGTAGCGCACCGATTACGCGAGATATTGGTGTTGAAAAGCATTGACACCACGGTCGAGAAAGATATTTACACGCTAACGAGCTCACGATGTGACTCACGCAGACTAAGATTGAGCCGTGAGTTTGAGTCTGAGTGAGCCCGACTAAGAAGTATTTAGGTGAGTTTGAGCCGGAGAGAGTCCGGTTGTGGAAAACTTTGGTGAGTCTGAGTCCGACGGCAGAAGATACTTAGTCGGAAACGTGTGAGTTCTCCACAAAAATGTAAGTTCTCTACATTGAAGCAGGTACAATATAACTTCGGAGAAGACATACTATCTCATAGATTTTGTACGTTCCTGCGAATGCATATCAATATTTCTCCACGCTCGAGCGATTCTCAATAGAGTCTCGCAACAAGAAATGCGTCAGTGGTTAGTGCAGTTTACTCCATTCCTCGTGTTAAATGTACGGAGTTCCCTTCACCATCCAGAGTTCAGTGTTCATGATGAATCACTGAGCACGCGCTAGTTTTTTTTTATTCTGAGAAATTGTGGGAAAATTCCGCGCAATGTCACTCGATGGCTTGCCATAGTTTTCTCTCTCTAAGAGTGTATTTTCGTGTTGGAATACTGGCAGGCTAATTCTGGAATCCTAATCTACGCCATGTACTGCACATCTTACTGCGAATATTAGGGTGCTATCCTGTATACCCTAAGTGAATAATAAAAAAATAACGCAATAATAAATGACAGCCCTCCTTCCTATTTGTAACACATGTTCGATTCGCTGGAAAAAGCAAGTGGATCGCATATTGTATGAATGTGCTACGGGTCCCGGGCACATGTTTTCATTTGTGACTGCTCCTAAAAAAAGCAAAGGGCTTAGAAGATAATTGATTACGTCACTCAGTCGCTTAGTATAAAATGTAAAAAAATTAACACTAAAACACTCGACAAAAGCATTATTTTACTTCAGCAGGAAAGTCAAATACTCTCATCGTTCTGCCCCTCATGATACCATCGATATTGTGAACTGATCGCACAAAGGCCACATATAAGCTTTTCACATCGATGGCCTCGACGAGGATGATTTCTCTGCGCGCGGGCGCCCCCCGCCGGCTAGATAAATACATCGGTTCTGACGCTCCACATGTTCACGTTTGTTTGACCACCCCATAATTTCATTTAGTTAATGTAGCGTTGCCTTGGCACGTTCAACCCAGCACTTTACATTTGCGGCATGTCGCTTCTATAAATGACCGACAGGTATGGGCACAGGTAGCAAAATGAGCCCTCCCACTAAAAAACTTTTTCACTTTCACTTTAATCGCCTTCGGAACATTGCCCCTCGTGTTCTAGATGAGTGTATCATTGACTTAGAAGAGCTATAATCAGCGTGCAGCAACAAAAAATCGCAATCCATCTCAAAAGTGATAATATTTATTGCCATCTTCTCCAGAGGAATCAAGAATTAGCAGTCCCTGGACATGCTTCGGCTAATATAGTTTTGTCAGGTCTGTTCTTATCAGTAATTTTCACAACCTCCGCACCTTTTTTCTCACGCCAGATTGTAGCACCATCCTGTAAAGATTCGCTGCCTTTGTTGGTTCGTTATATTAGTTGCGTTGGTTTGTTAGAAAAAAGTGAATCTATCCCTAATTCAGAAGAAAGGAAAAATTTCGCAGGTCCTTCATCGAATAACACGCATATTGCACCTATTGTTTGCCATAATGAAACGCATGAAACGTGGCCCATGATATAAACAGTATTTACATACGTCATTGTTGCGCACAACTTAATTGAATGCTTGAAAATCTCAAGGCAAAAATGATCAAACTGTGTAAATACAATAAATGAAATATAGGTAGATCAAACATTTTGAAGGTGTCTTGAAAAGGAATTTGGATAAGGTAACACGGTACCCGTTTTTTACTGAGTGCCAACTGGGCTAGTTTTTCATGTTTATAAATGTTTATAAATGTGTATAACTGAGAATACACCGTACAATACATAATGAAGATCACTGCACGTTTTTAACCACGCCGACACTCTATGAATGTGAAGCAGTGGGAGCAGTCTTCCTAACGAACGTAATATTGCGTGGCAGAAGCGTAAAATCGCACCACGTCTCAAAACATGTGAATTCCGCGACGAATAGGTGTTTTCAAGGCTCAGCCAATACAAAGCACTCAGAAATACCTGATCATCAGCAGCAGCGAAAGCATCAACAAAGCGATCAGCTGTGAATGATCGTGTGTTGCCTTACGGACGCGTTGTGGGCCCTTCAATGATTCGCAAAAGGAATAATGATGGCGTAGTGTGCAGGTGCAACTTTACTTCACAAGGCATTCTAGGATAGTTTGAAACAGCCAACGTTACGCCACCGACGTTTGTTTCCTTTCTGCACGATTGAGGCATGCACCGAGAACCGAAGCCAGGCACGCAGTTGAGAAGGCGATGTTCAGAATGTCCAATTAAGCTATCGCTTTGTACCCTTCAAGGCGAAGCTGAAGCGTCCTCCAAGATTTTCGATTACGCTCTGCTCGAACTACGCTAGCGAATGCAACTGGTCACGACTCCAGCAGCGGCCATTTGTTTAGAAAACGCCTTCAGCGAACGGTGGGTTGAGTGTGCGCTAAAAACTGTTTTTCAATGTGTTACCGCAAGCAGCGCTCGCATTCTCATGTGTGCACTTGTGCTTGCGCCAGCCGGCTGGATAAAAGTGTGCAGCATTTGAACCGGTCTATGCCCGTTAGTACAGATTGAAGCATTTATTTATTGTAATGAACGGTTCCAGAAATTTGGGTCGTGCATTATCTATGCACATGTTTGGGAGCCGTCTCTACCATGTAGGCATTTAGCTTTCGAATTTGCCAATTCAGCCTCTTCCATCTCTGAATATTCAGGCAAACACAATTTGGAGCATGACGGTAAACCCGCAAGCGTGGAGTCCCAGCACGACGTTCGCTGTGTCAGTAGGCATGGCGGGCCGTTGGTATAGGCCGCAGAACAGAGACAACAATCCCGAATGGACCCGGCAACTACCAGCTTGGGGAGCCTTGCGTGAACGAACAGCGCGCTGACATAGGACAGCAGACATCAGGAATCGACTTTGTGAGTGCACCATTCGCCACCATTCTGCCTTACTCCTAAACATACAGAATTTATTTGGCGTGTCTGCGTATGACCCGTTGGTCGGACTTCTTCGTGTCCGCCGACAGAATAACACCTTGTATTCCCCTAGTGAGTAGTAGAAGAAGTAGTAATGTATGAAACTGTTTCACTGAGGAGCCGAGCAGAAATTGCTGTGTCGGCGCTCTGTCAGGACACAGGCGCACCTCGGGAAATGGCGAACATATAACACAATTTTGAAATGAAAGGACTTGGGCCTTTCGGATTTTCATACCACAAATAGACCCTGAAAACCAGGAACATTTGCAAGTGTGTTGACTTTAGCAACACCATTTCGCGATGCTTGCGTTTGTCACCATTGATATTCGCGTGTCTTACGCAATGACTCTGATGTACACGGACATGCGAACGAGAAATCCATGCAGAATGCGCATCGCGTTCCCTGCAAGACGCCGCATTTTGACTGCTATCGTAATACGCGGCAGTGGTTCGTAAGCGCGACGATGTGGAAGAACCCAGATCACTCGCAAACACTGCGGCTATTACGAGCATGTATATTGAGTATCCGTGAGACACTGGGAGAGGTGCAGGGTGGCCAATATTTTTTTTCTTCTCGATCAGATTGCGCACAAGCACTCGATACGCGTAGTTTAGAGATAAGGCCCTTGCCTGGTTTTTCATAACGCCACGTCACGCGAGAGTAGTGGGCGTGATATCAGTAATCGACGAAATATTTTGCGGAGTCCCACAGGGCAGCATTCTAGCATTCTGGGCCCGTTGCTTTTCAGGTTCTATGCTAACGATATTATTTCTATCTACGAAAAGGCAGTATTTATCTTTTTCGCAGATGACACAAGAGTTTTTATTTCGTCCAGCTCTTACAGCAATTTATATACCATGGCAAATAACTTCATATGCAGTCTCTCTTATTGGTTTGCAGGAAACTGTTTAAAGGTAAATACGACAAAAACAAAAAAGCTCTCATTTTTCATACGAAAGGCACAAGACTTCCTTTAGATCAAACACTACTGTATTGATCTAAAAATATAGAACTTCTGCGTACTGTAAAGCTCCTTGGGCTACATTTTATCAATACTATGGAGTGGTACGACCATGTATGTTTGGTACTCCAAAACCTTAGCAGCATAACATGTGTAAAGTCGTAACAGGTATCCTTTATCTGTCTATGTACAATTGTTAATTTATAATGGTTTATTTGTGTCTCACATTAATTATGAGATTCTAGTATGGGGCACCACAACTCGGTTTAACTGAAATAAATTAATTCGTACGCAGAATAAAATAATACGTGTCGTCGCTAATGTAGCGTATGTGGCTCATACCGAAAACCTTTTTGAGAAATACAACGTAAGCAGAGTCCATAACATCTATAATACTAGACTCTTACGCCAATATTAGTTTAGTGCAAACGTAACAATACCATATTGGCACATCTTGCCAACCTATCTATCAATTTGCACGGTTATAGCGCTCGTACATCAGAAGTACGGAAGTTTGCGGACTTCTGAACAAACTATGCTTATCAGATGCTATATATTAATCTCCCTTGACTACTGAACTCATACAATAGAGCAGGCTGTAATTTACAGCACTTAAAACGTTAATACGTTCCCCTCTCAAGAATTTTTTCTGCTTGTTATTAATGTGTGAAATGTTTTCCTTAGTGTTCTTGCATGTTATGAAGTTGATATCTATATTGTTCTCGCTTTACCTGTGTAGAGTAATCCTTTGTGCCATAATTTATTTTAGCCATTGTATAACTGCCACACTTGATGGTCACTACATTAATGTAATATGCAAAGTGTATTATGTGATCTACCGTATGTAGCCGTATGTAGCCGTATTGACCAAGAGGGGGGTGGGGTTTTTCTCAAGCCACGTTTGTGTTTCTTTCCCTCATCCACCTCCATTTACCATAGTGTTGTACGTGTGTGTGAAAATGGAAATCAATAGATCAAATCGAATCAAATATGAAGTTTTAAGCCAATCGCTGAAGGCTGCCAGCAGCCGCTAAACGAAGAAAGCTAGAGTGACATCTAATATCGTTTAGTGTCATCCCTTCCCCCCCCTGCACCCCCCCCCCCCCCCCCGTGGCCTTATTAATACCAGGCACATTACAAGCGTGCCTAGCCGCTGAGAGAATTGCTTTTCGATGCCAAAAAGTTTATCCTTGCATTCGTGGTATACTTCTCTAGATGTAAACCTGATCGTCGCTAACATATATAAGCTTGATTTCATTGTCGTACAGGCATGCACTTTTCCAAGCTACAACAGCTCATTCAAGGTAGACACGACCTTCCAGGCGATGGTCGGGTACGACAAGCGTGCAGGCTGGCTGTTTACCTTCGACACTGCCGAAACACTTCGGAAAAAGGTTAGAGCTCTCTTTACTGCGGCAAAAGTGCAAACGTGCGCCAACGGCGTTAATTTTAACGCGGTCGCATTAAAGAGTTTATTTCACAGAAATTCTGGTGTCGGCGTCGGCATCATTGCTTGTAAATAAATAAATAAAAAAAAACTTCTGTTCGAATTATCAACGATTCCAGGCCCTCTGCGTGCAAAGAAGTTGTTCTACCACAGAGCCAGGCCATTACTTGGAACCGATTCCGAAGAACAAAGCCTATACGAATGTCACGCAATGCGAGGAGTCTCCCTATAATGCATGTAATGTTCAGTGGCAAAAGCTTAGAATCGCGCCAGGGCCTAAGAGAGGGGTATTACAACGAGTGGGAGGCCTAAAGGCCCACCTAATACAAACCGCTTAGACATATTTTATCATCATCATCAGTAAAAGCATCAACAATGTGAGCGACTGCGTAAGCTAGCGTGTAGCCTTTCGGACGCGGAGTGGGTACTTCGTTGATTCTCAAAATGAAGAATTGTGGCGCAGTGAGCACTTCGCAGTTGTGCTTGCAGTATACATTGAAGGATAGTTTTAAACAGCCAGAGCTTCTCGCAGGGACGTTTCTTTCCATGCGGCACGGTTGAGGAGTCTACCGAGAAGCGAGGAGACGATACCGACTGAGAATGCGATGCGAAAGGGGTCCGATTACACTATCGCGATCTACTTTTGAGGCGAAGCTAAAGCGTCCTCCTTTTTTTTTTTCATAGGATATCTGGGCTGCGTTAGCATTCGCTTCCCATATGTTACTCGAAGTAAGCAATCATTCTGGCGATGCGTGTATACTGATAG